>QLTV01000972.1:597260-624919 GCA_003457575.1 Thermophis baileyi
GCTTTTTATGTACCAATTGGGAGACTCTTCACTCATGCTCTGATCACCTCATGATTGTATCATTGGGGCTGTCCTTGAAGACTACCTGGAAGCCAAGACTGGTTGAAAATGCAGCAGCACAAGCAGTAATGGGTTCCTTTCATTTTTTGTTTGTTTGTTTTTTTGTTTGTTTGTTTGTTTGTTTGTTTGTCAATATATATATATATATATATCAAAGTATAAACAGAGTATAAACATGTTTGTGAATATATAAGTACAAGCATGGTTATGAGTACAAGAAATTTTACAAATATATGGGTACATTAGGACAGGGACGGTAGGCACGCTGGTGCGCTTATGCACGCCCCTATGTTCTGAATGTTTCTTCTCAATGCAACAAGATTCTGAACACAGGAAAGGAAAAGAGAGATTTGTTTTGCTCATTTTTAAAAAAATGTGACACTTTATTAATATATTGTTGTATAAGGAAAGTGATCAAATTATATTTATTTATATTTATTTTGTTACTTGCATTGCTATACTGGCCTTTAATGATTAATTTCCTTTAATGATCAAATGATATGTAATCGCTAAAGGAAATTAATCACTAAGGGTGCAAGTATGAGGCCAGTATAGCAATGCAAGTGTGGTGATTCACTAATCAGAAGGTGGGGTAGCCCATCTTTAAAATGACATGTCTCCAACTTTATCAGCATCTTAGGATACTGCTGTGTGTGGGGGGTAACCTTTATTTACTTCTTACCTGTCTTCACTTTTACCTCATATTCTTCACATTTTCTCACATTTACCTCTCGCTGCAACCGTATTTGTGACAAAGTTCTCTGAAAACTTAATATCTCCCTCAGTTTTCTTTCATGTTTGATTCCATCCTAAGGCACACTGCAATATTTCAAACCATGTTAGGAAATTATTAACCCAAGATACAGTTCAATATAAACAGAAATGATTAAATGTAAATCCTGAGGCTGGAGGCTTTTGGTCTCTATAAATTGGGCTGGGTAATGGAAGAAACACATTCAAAATGGTTGCAAGATGTAAGCGATCAGTTCCATTCACCACTTTCGCTGGATCTGTCTGTCTTTAGAAAAACCCAACAGGTGCATGAGAAAAAACGAATCTCCATAGGAGAGATATTATTGCTAGGATGATGAATAGGACAATAAAAATCCTTCATCCTTGCTATTGTTGTTGAGATGGAAATTTAATCCTGGGGTTGCATACCACTCTTCCACTCCTTTCCCCAGATCAAATGGAGGTGAGTGGATCCAAAAGATGTAGACATGTTATAAAAACAGCTGCCTGGAGAAACAGAAAGGACCATATTAATTGGAAATGCTGAACTGAACAGAAAAGGACATATTCACCCCTGGGGAATTCCAGAGGTTATAAATTTGTATTTCCCATTTTGGCACCATCATGCTGAGCCAATGACCAATTGGTGATTATGGGGAGGGAAGGCGTGGTGGCTGTGTGTATGTGTGTGTGTGAATAATGATTCCAGCATGAAATGATAAACTTATATACTCAGAATAGACATGATGGTGTGCTATTATGACATAAGAGTATTTTTAACATCACAGGTGCTGTTGGTTGAATGGGGTTGATGGGGTTTCAGTCTACATGTTAGCAAATGTTTTGTTTAAGGAAATTTGCCTTAAGTTAATCGATCTTGCAGAAAATTTTCAGTAGCGGAGAATGCTACCCATCCCTTTCTTATATCAAATTGTCAGATGTAAGAAAATGGTCATTTTCTTGTGGAAAAAGATATTTTTACTCTTCTTTGCTTCCATATTTTCTAAAATGAGCTGTGTATGTGGAATTATTACACAACACATTCAGTCCAGGCCTCATTCCTAGGTGAGTGGGCAGCTGAACATCTTTTCTGTGATTCTCAAATGAATGAATTATAGGACTGCTTTGGATGAAGATGATGATAATGTTATCCATTCAGTCATGTCTGACTCTTGGCAATTCTATGGATTGGGTCTCTCAACATCTCCCAATCTTGCACTACTTCTTTGAGTTGTTCTATGCTCTGGCTGGTCTCAGCTTTGATGGTATCTAGCCACTGTGTTCTTTGGTGGCCTGGTTTCCTTTTACAACTAACTCTTGCAAACATAATTTTTTTCTCCAGTGAATTCCCCTGCATGACATGGCCAAAGTAAGTGAGATGTAGTTTTGTGATTTTTGTCTTCTAGTGACATGTCTGGTGTTATGCATTCCAGTACTTGCTTGTTAGTCACCTTTACTGTCCAAGAAATGTGGAGGAAACTTCTCCAACACCACCATTCAAATGAGTTGATTTTCTTCTGTTTTGTTTTTTTAAGGTCCAACTTTCAAAACCATATAGTACTGCTATTATTAGACGGAAAATAACGGGTTGAAAGTTAAAGTAGCCATGCTGCATTTGAGAGTTTTATTACCATGCTAAATTACAACCTCCCCAAGGGACATCAATGAACCTAATTTAATTTAAACTTCAGTTAAATCCCATTCCTCAACGCTTTAGTCCTCACTTTTAAATATAGCATGCCTGCACATACAAATGGCAGTTGGGGGGAAACCCCTTTCTAGCCTCACAGGGCATGCTGAGTTGTGCTTTATTTAAGTTTGGTTTGTTGAATAAAATAATTGCCTGACTTCATACATGATATCATAAGCCATTGGTTTATAGATTAGTATTGCTCAGTTCTCACAACATTAGAATGTGATTTTGGGCTGCTTAAGAAAGGGAATAGAAGTGGTTTATCTTTTCCAAAACAATATTTAAATTTGCATTACCCCAAACTGATCATTTTGCTGTTCATGTTTGCCACTCAATTTCAGCAGTGCTAAAATTCGGAGATGGTGCTCAGAGGAGGCCCAAATCAAATGCACGTACTTACCAATCAGTCGTTGAATTCACAATTCACTATGAATTCTACCATATCTCAAGACCTAAAATGGACACCTAACATCAAAAACGTCATCAAAAAAGCACAACAAAGAATGTTCTTTCTGCGCCAACTCAGAAAGCTCAAACTGCCCAAGGAGCTGCTGATACAGTTCTACAGAGGAATTATTGAGTCTGTCATCTTCACCTCTATAACTGTCTGGTTTGGTTCTGCAACCCAGCAAGACAGACACAGACTTCAGAGGATAATTAGAACTGCAGAAAAAACAATTGCTAGCAACCTGCCTTCCATTGAGGACCTGTATACTGCACGAGTCAAAAAGAGGGCTGTGAAAATGTTTACAGACCTACAGACCCACTAAGGCTGCATTACTATTACTATTACTCTTCTCATCATTCCTATTACCCATCTCCTCCCATTTATGACTGCAGGACTGTAACTTGTTGCTTGTATCCTTACGATTTATATTGATATTGATTGTTTCCTAGTATGATTTGATTGCTTATTTGTACCCTATGACTATCATGAAGTGTTGTACCTTATGATTCTTGACGAATGTATCTTGTCTTTTTATGTACACTGAGAGCATATGCACCAAAGACAAATTCCTTGTGTGTCCAATCACACTTGGCCAATAAAGAATTCTAATCTTAATCTAATCTAATCTATAAACAAGAACTGATAAAATATCTGACTTGCAGCAATGATGATCTTCTAGGAGAGACCAGAGGGTTAGACCCAGAGGCCGAAATGATTTCTTCCAGCTCTGATTCTGGAAATAAAATATATTACTAATTCTCCATCAACTTCCCTTTTTCGTGTGTATTTTTTGTCTGAGTGATTGCTGTGAAGGGGAAGCTGCTAAACTGAGACGCCACTATTCCTCTGTTCCACCGAATAGACCCTTGAAAATAGAATCCAGAAATTATGGAGAGACAAATCCTGCTTACCCACAAGTTTTGTAGCTTACCTATAATGAAGACAAAATACGCACCTATGCTGTGATTTCAAATATTCCACCAAGGGTCAGAAGTAAATTGACTCAGCTACTGAATACAATTAATGTATTTTAATATTGTAAGCCACCCAGAGATACTGTGTGGTAAGATGGGCAGCTAATAAATTTTACAAATAAATAAATAAAGCCATGAAATCAGAAGAGTCTAAAACTTGTTCTGAACTATGAAATGTGCTCATGTGAAAATGCCCACAAAAACTTGCCATTCTTCAGAATCACCCTTCTCATATATTATGGGAAACTATGATTTCTCACCATTCCAGCTAGCAGCATTCTTGTGACATTTGGGGATGAAGTTTCCTTTAGCTTGGAGAATGTCCATTGGGGAGTGGCCAAAAAGATGATGATCTCCTTCTCCTCCTCTTCCTCTCTATATTTCTATACTGCTTCAGTGAAGTCACATGACAAAGTGGTTTACAAAGTTTTTTAAAAAGCATTGTTCTGGAAACCTTTGATTGTAGAAATATTTTTTTTTAGTTATTTCTTTATTAAATATTTATTTTATTTCGTCAAGCATGTATTAGGTAACAGATATAAGTATAAACATGATTATGAATACAAGAAATGGATACGAATAATAGGGAATATTAAGACAGGGACGGTAGGCACGCTGGTGCGCTTATGCACGCCCCTTAAGGACCTCTTAGGAATGGGGTGAGGAGGTCGACAGTAGACAGTCTAAGGTTAAAGTTTTGGGGGTTTGGGGAAGAAACCACAGAGTCAGGTAGTGCATTCCAGGCATTGACAACTCTGTTACTGAAGTCGTATTTTCTGCAGTCACGTTTGGAGCGGTTTACCATAAGTTTGTATCTATTGTGTGCTCGTGTATTGTTGTGGTTGAAGCTGAAGTAGTCATTGACAGGTAGGACATTGTAGCAGATAATTTTATGTGCTACACTTAGGTCGTATCGTAGATGGCGGAGTTCTATGTTGTCTAAGCCTAAAATTTCAAGTCTAGTGGTATAAGGTATTTTGTTGCAAGCAGAGGAGTGGAGGACTCTTCTTGTGAAATATCTCTGGACTCGCTCGTTTGTATTAATGTCTGTTATGCAGTGCGGGTTCCAGACAGATGAGCTGTATTCGAGGATTGGTCTAGCAAAAGTTTTGTATGCCCTAGTTCAATATTGCAGTTCAATATTGCCGGAGAAGAAGCTACGCAAGATTAGTTTAACGACTCTAAAGGCCTTTTTGGTCATGCTGTTACAGTGGGCTCTGGCACTTAGATCATTTGAGATAAGTACTCCAAGGTCTTTATAATACAAGTATATATATAACCCCCAATCTTTTGGGCACCAGGGACCGGTTCTGTGGAGAGATTTTTTTCCACGGACTGGAGGGGGTGTGGTTTCATGTGCTGCCTGCATCCCGCAGATGAGGCTTCGCTTGTTTGCGCAGCCTGGTTTCTGGCATGCCGTGGCCCGGTGCCAGTCCACAGATCGGGGGTTGGGGGGACCCCTGATGTAAAATATTCACTATTAGATGCAAAGAGATATTTAAGTACCAGTTTAGCAGACACAAAAGAATTATATGACTCCAAAGTAGAGTGGCTTGCATAAGTATTTAAAGGTTCCTTCAGTTTCTTAATTGAATTATTTTCTTGACCTTTTTTCCCCATGATACCTCTGCAATAATCAAGCCTTTAAAGGCACCCCAAGCAACCCTTAAATTAGCAAGCAATAAGTGAGTGCAGAATCTTTCAAACAGATGAAAAAAGTGTCACGCTATTGTGTCCCAAGCTAGGCATCTTTTGGGTGTGCATGCAATATCACATCACACACACAAAAGGGGTCGGGCTTGTATCATGACAATCAGTGATACTTTTGCCAATCTGCTCCCCTGGACCTCCCTGCAGATGCTGCTGGTTCTATATCTATATGAACCTAATGGAAAGATCAAACAAGATTACATCAGATGCTCAAAGTTAAATTTGTGATTTAAAAAGCAAGTAGCGTCTTTTTTTAAATATACAGTTTGTAATGTGTTTTGTTTTTTATTGTTCTTTTTCATATGTGTTTGTGTATGTGTACATATGTAGATGTATGTGTTCATCTTTTTCTGTACATTATAGCAATATTTTTAAATTAAAAAATAAGACATTAAAATACAGTGGTAAAGTGCAATTGTTGTTGTTGTTAGTCGCAAAGTCATGTCCGACCCATCGCAACCCCATGGACAACGTTCCTCCAGGCCTTCCTGTCCTCTACCATCCCCCGGAGTCCATTTAATCTCAAGCCAACTGCTTCAGTGACTCCATCCAGCCACCTCATTCTCTGTCGTCCCTTCTTCTTTTGCCCTCAATCGTTCCCAGCATTAGGCTCTTCTCCAGTGAGTCCTTCCTTCTCATTTGGTGGCCAAAGTATTTGAGTTTCATCTTCAGCATCTGGCCTTCTAAAGAGCAGTCAGGGTTGATCTCCTTTAGGACTGACCAGTTTGATCGCCTTGCAATCCAAGGGACTCGCAGGAGTCTTCTCCAGCACCATAGTTCAAAGGCCTCAATTCTTTGGCGCTCATCCTTCCTTATGGTCCAACTTTTACAGCCATAAATTGCAACTGGGAAAACCATAGCTGTGACTATACGCACTTTTGTTGGCAGGGTGATGTCTCTGCTTTTTAGTATGCTGTCTAGATTTGCCATAGCTTTCCTCCCCAGGAGCAAGCGTCTTTTAATTTCTTGGCTGTAGTCCCCATCTGCAGTGATCTTGGAGCCCAGGAAAATAAAATCTGTCACTACCTCCATTTCGGTAAAGTGCAATACTATACTATTTAAAAAATTCTGCCTCATTCGGGTTACATAATCTAAATTATTTGAGTGATGAATTATAATTTTCTTTTTTATAATATGCTTTTCTAACATTTCTGCTCCACTTGTTTTTTAAAAGTAGATTCAAATAATTCATCTTTTGATCTTTGTGTCTCCCGAGTAAATTTATTGTGTACACAAAGTTCAAGGTAAATTTGTAAGTGAGGTGTACACACACATAGACTTCTTTTCAGGCTATCTTTAGCAGGAATCCGGAGAATGGAACTCATGACTAGGAAAGCTACTTTGATAGCTGAGCTATTAATGCCGCACTGACTGGATTCAGGTTTCAGATGGATATTTTTACTCTTCTCAGAGGATGAGCACTTGTTCCTCCTTGTATCAAAGGCTAGATCCTCTTGTTTACATTGAAAAGATGAGAGAAGTAGGTGAGCATCCAAGAATTCTGAAGCTTATAGAAGACTGACGGAATAAATGAATAAAATCCGATTCTGTGCAATGTGTGTGGTACTTCTCTTATGCCTGACTATGGCAAAACTTGGTGTTTAAGTTTCCATTGATTCTGTTGTTACATGTACATCTCTAAAACAATATTTAGAATTTGATCATAATCTAGGGAAGAGGTACATAGGACACTGAGTCTTTCACATTTCTTGGGTTTGACCATCTAAGACCAACTCCCCGCATAAGGAAGTCATCCAGGTCAGCCAGTCTAGAAATTTGATGAATAAATCAATCGATAAGATTAAAAATTAAGTTCAATTCTTACAGAACCAGTCCAGGGACTACTAGCCTTTTGAACAATTTCAACTAAATCCTTCTCACTTCTAGTTCCTCCTTCAAAGTCCATCTTTCTACTAGTATTGGTTTTGTCTATGAAGATTCTCAATCATCCAGGTCATGGTTGTCCCAAAGGTGCTTTTTCAAGCAGCAACTGGACTTTCTGGTTTTTCTTTGAAGATGTTTCGCTTCTCATCCAAGAAGCTTCTTGGATGAGAAGCGAAACATCTTCAAAGAAAAACCAGAAAGTCCAGTTGCCGCTTGAAAAAGCACCTTTGGGATAATATTGGTTTTATTTATGCTTTTTTTAGAGGGAGACCTTGAGAATTCCAAGAGCAAGTGATAGGTACTGCCAAAAGTTGTCTTCCAAGATATCTGTGTAAAGAGTAAGGAAAATGACCTTGATAGAGTTACACAGAATGTCCAAATAACATTTGGAAGAGGCTCAGAGAGACAGGATGGAATGATCTATCTCTGCTTAACCAATTTAGAGATGTTCTTGCTGACAAACAGAGATGAACTGTGTAAGCAAGGCATCACAAATAATTAGGAAGAACATGTTGCAGATAATAAATGGTTGACTGTAAGAATTTAGGCTGGGCAGAAATGGCAAGGGGAAAAGGTTTTTCAGCCTCTCTTCCTCTCAGCCTCATAGCTTTCTTCCCAGTAGTCTTTAGTAACCCATGCAAATTGGAGCAGTCAGGAAAGAAACTGAGGGAGCTTGGCGAATGCTTTTATTGCAGAGCTCATGAGCATATCGCTGAATAGTTTTAGCTTGACAAATCAGGTGGGCACAATTTCATATTTTGATTATCTCTTAATATTTGTGGATCACAAAACAAACCTCCAGATGCCGTATAATATAAGCCTGAATATGGCCTTCCCTACAGCGGTGGGTTGCTCCCGGTTCAGTCCGGTTCTGTGAACCGGTAGCGGCGGTGGCAGGCTCTGCCCACCCGCCCAGGATGCTTCTGCGCATGCACAAGCGTGCACGCGCTCACGAGCGAACCGGTAGCGATGGGGTTTAGAACCCCCTACTGCTTCCCTACCTATATCCATCAGCCATCATTCTTCAACCAATCAACTTTATGTTCCCTTGGGATTGGATCTTCCAGAAAGATTGGGAGTGGGGAGGCAGGCTGTTGATCTCTTAGACACTCTTAGATTAAAACTTAGCAACAGCATGATGCTTACATCAGGGCTTGGATGGAGAACCTCCAGGCAGCTTGGTTAAGACAACATTTCATGGTTGAGGAGGGGCAGGGACATAATGGTCATTTATATGTTTCCATTCCTTTAAGAGAAGAGATGTTGCAACACTGCTGTGGCAATAGGCTGAGTGGACATGGATGAATGTTTAAAATTCAGCATCACATCCTTAGGGAATTCTGGTGGCTGAAATAAGGATGGACATCAGGGATTATCATGTGAGCTGCAGGGCAAAATCTGTTACTGGAAAGCCAGGTGGTTACTGCAACATCTAAACTGCCCTTTGCAGCCCTAAGATACAATCTTATTGGATTTTAATGATCTCCTCCCAGTATAGTATATACCAGCATATATCTGCTAACAGTATTTACAAAATTGGCACCTTTCATTCCTTATAAGGGCCACCTGATAGTGCAGGAAACAGCACTTTTTAGACCACATTTTTAGATATGGAGACCTAGTCAATCATGTGTCGTGGATTGCAGATTACAATTTATTTCCGAGTTTCAGAAAGCCCTCTTCAAGTTACCTATATATTACTAAAACTCTCATGTCTGTAACCTTTAACTGGACAGAACTGTGCATCATAGAGCAAAATTTTGCCAACAAGGATACCTCAAATGGGTTAACTTACAGAATGCCAGGACCCATTACTCCCAAGGAAATGAAATTTGGGGAAGCTGTGGCTGATTCAGCACTGCCAGGCTGCTGCTGTGGTCATATGATCTTCATTTGCAATGCTACATGACAGTTTCCCAGCCACTCACACAATCTGTTGCTTTCTCCCCCACCCAGCAGCAGCCACCTATATGGGAAAGACTTTGGGAGACCTGTCAGATAAGAGACAGTGTGGCCTGCAGCTGCATAGTGGGTAAAATAAGAGTTTCAGAACAGAGGTGGGTTCCTGCCGGTTCGGACCGGCTCTATAGAACCGGTGGCAGGAATTTCCCCCCGCTCGCCAAACTGGCAGCGATGGCTGGCTGGACACGCCCCCGAACCGGCTCTCTCGGCGGCACCGTAGGCGGCACCATCTTGGGTTTTTAGCACTGCGCATGCGCGTGCCCACACAGCATATGAGGAAGCGAACCGGCAGCAAGGTAAGCCAGAACCCACCCCTGGTTCAGAACAGAACCTCCCTAAGTTTTCATGCCGTAAAAGAGGTGGTGGGAGAATTCTACTTTCAGACTTGAAGATTCTGTTAATGTAGCTTTGTAATAAAGTAGAATTATCTACTCATGTTTCATGTCTGGTTTGCCTTTGAAACTTTACAGTATCGGCCTTTCCATCAATTATTGAATTGCTGAGGTTGTTCTGTAGCAGTTCCTCCAGGATCTTCTCTCAAATCCCATTCAGATTAGTGTCTGGCCAGGACAAAATTTCTGTAGGCAGGACTAGCAAGTCATGAAACCTTCCAGAAGAAAGCAATGGTAATTCCCTTAAAGATCTATTTCTTATATACAAAGAAGCAGGGACTCTGCTATGAAGGCAATGCAGGTGGCAACTGGGAAGCTGGTGAATTGGTGATGCACTTTTTGGGAACTTCCCTCTTTGGATAATTCCATCTGCTTGGGACCAAGAATGTGGCAGTGTGGACAGTGATGAGCATGCCTCAGTAAGCCCACATAACACCCCTGCTTCACAAGCTGCTCTGATTGCCGGTTTGCTTATGGGTCCTATTCAAGGTGCTGGTCATTCGTGACATAGGGCTTGTTACTTAAGGGAGTGCCTGTCTCCCATAGTATCTGTACCTGCCCAGTCAATTTGATACAGCAGGTTTTATGAGCTCTGGATTTTTTCAGTTAAACAATGCCTTTTCCAGTATTGGGATCCTGAAAAAGTGTTTTCTCATTGTAGCATCTGCCTTCTGGAATGAAGTTCCCCCCAAGCGGCTCCAATTGTGCTGGTGTTTTGGAGGCCTTTGAGGATCTGGCATACAAATTTAATAAATAATAATAAATAATAATCTGGCTCTTGAGCAGTAGTGGGTTTCACTTACCTTTGCTACCGGTTCAGGAATGGGAGCGCGCATGCGTGTGCACTTCTGCGCATGTGCAGAGAGTTTTTGATGACATCCGGGCGGGCGGGTGGAGCCTCCTGCCGCCGCTACCAGTTCGGCTGAACCGGGCCGAACCGGTAGCAACCCACCACTGCTCTTGAGTCAGGCTTTTAGCAATGATGATTAAAGTCTTCTTCTGAGCAGCGTGGGTTTGCCTCTCACTATTGCCCCAATTTTTGACCAACTTTTTGTTCCTTGTTTGTTGAAATCAAATCAAATGAAACAAATCACATCAATAATTTCTGTTACTTCAGCACCAGGTCATTTTTAAATGTCGTGGATTTGTTTGTTAAGAAACAATATTAAAACAATGTTTTAATAATGATCTATATCACAGGTGTCAAACTTGCCACGTCACGTTGCCGTCATGTGACGTATCGTGACATTTTTTCCCCTTTTGCGGAGCTGGGATGGTGGGCATGGCCTGTGCGTGACACATCCAGCCTGCGGGCCACCAGTTTGACACCCCTGATCTATATCATCATTTATCAGTCTATATCGTTTCAGAACTGTGATGGAAGTTTTGCTAAATGGAAGCATAAACATATTTCCATAAGCCCCCTCTCAGGCTACCAGTTACAGTGTACTATACAGGGAGGAACTGGCGGTTCTTTGTGGATAATGTTTTTCAGCAAAACATTTTTCCCTCCAAGCTGGTGACTAAGCCTTGGCCTTCAGGATAGGAAAAAAGAATGGCAGGAATCCAGGAAGAGAACCAATTTATTCCTGACCTTGCGCTGGCATGTTTGGGGACATTGTTTCTAAATGTCTCATGAGGATCAGCAGAGATTAACCCACGCATACTGCCTGGCGTATCAGTGCCCAGATGAACAAGCAACACAATGAGTGTTACTACTGATGCACACACAGTCTGCAGCATGCCCACGTGGACATCAGTCAGACCTCACTGGAACAGATATGGAGTCATGTGAAGTGTGTGGGGGGGAAGGTAATAATAATTAAGCAGAATTCAAATGGAATTATTCCTTTCAGGAGACTAAATAACTACTGGCAAAACTCGGAAGTTATATTCATTTGAAGGCAGGACAAGAGGCAATGGATGGAAACTAATCAAGGAGAGAAGCAACCTAGAAGTAAGGAGAAATTTTCTGATTGTTAGAACAATTAATCAGTGGAACGACTTGCCTCCAGAAGTTGTGGGAGCTCCAACACTGGAGGTTTTTAAGTAGAGAGTGGACAACCATTTGTCTGAAATGTTATAGGGTTTTCTGCCTGAGCAGGGGTTGGACAAGGTCCCTTCCAACTCTATTATTCTGTTATTCCTTGAACTTTCCCCAGTATGTTTTCCCCCAGATGTGCTTCACTATAATTTCTTCCCTAGGAAGAGACAGAGAACTGAAAATTCTCCCATCACCCCTCCAATCCTTGATTTGTGGGGGGCTGGGATGATGAATCATAATCAAATATATCTGGAAGGAAGGGACACTGGATCAGGAACATGGAACTGATGTCATGGAACTTGGGAAACTTCAGTTCTTTGCATGAAATGATTTCACAACTTCATTCATTTCAGTCACACTATTCCATATTCTATCAGATTGATTGTCATAATTTCCTTTTCATTTAACTGGAGTTGTTCTATTGTTTCTTGGTTTTATTTTAGAGAATGAATCCCAAGTGATATGCAAGGCTATTAATAATAATAAAAAAGATTACATATGCTCCATCTGTCTTCTTGATTATGAACATATTACCTACTTTCACAGGCTGATGTGGAATTTTCGTCATCCAACAGAAGAGAATATTTGAAGTTATTACCTAACGATGTCACCTAGTTCACATCTATCCTAGTTCACCTAGTTCGCAAAGCTGGCTGAGGAATTCTGGGAGTTGAAGTCCACAAGTCTTAAAGTTGCAAGGTTGGAGACCCCTGACCTAGTTGGATAATGAAATATCTGCAAGAAAACAACCATGCTCAGAGAATACCAAGAACTCCACATTTTTGTCATCCTTTTGTCACAGAAAATGTTACTTTTATGAACAATATGCAAATGGTTTTCATTGGAAATTCATTCATTCATTCATTCATTCATTCATTCATTCATTCATTCATTCATATATATTCATCTCTCTCCCTCTGCTACTCTCTCAGATATTTTCAGTCATTCGCATTTAGCCTTTTCCTCAGTTAGCATACTCTTTTTTCTTTTCCTAGCAATCCTAAACCATTGCCTTCTGGTGTTTTCCCCACAGCCGTACTGTATTATTGTGTTGCTTGAAATGATCATCACATTAGATTCTGAACCTTTCCAAGAGCAGTGGCTGATCACACACCTTCTTGGCCATATCAGATTCAGAAGCATTATCAAGCCCATTGCCAGCAACCTTACGCCTATTACTTACCCCTAAAGATTTATTTAGCACTAGCTGAGTGCCATCCCCAAATGATTTTCTTATTCAGAAATGCAACACTGGTGAAGGCTACCACCTGTTATTTTATTTTAAAAATCAAAACGGGAAGAAAGCAAACCTTCTGTTCTGCTTAAATAAAAATTCAAGACTGGTCCCAGATGCAAAGAGGCTTTCAGCATTAGCCTCTCTTGTGCCTCCCTCTTCTCCACACCATTGCAGTGAGCAGCCTCTCCTTTTGTGTCCATTTAGGGGAGGCTAGACACATGCTGTGCCACATTTCTTATTGGCTTCCTGGGGGAACTGCCCGCTGCTGGTCACGGTATTATGTTGGTAGGGGATTTGTTTATGTAGGAAGATATTACAGAGGAGTTTGCAGCTAGATTAGCCACATAACCATTAATGGCTGATTTTATATAACTTGCAGCCCAAATATATTTACTCAGAAATAAAGTTCATTGGCATTCAGACTCAGAAATAGTACAGCCCGTTTCTGCATAAAGCTTCTTGGGGTCACCCAAAGGTGCTTTTTTCAAAAGACAACTGGACTTCCTTTGTTTTTCCTTGAAGACGTTTCGTTTCTCATCCAAGAAGCTTCTTTAGTTCTGAAGGAAAAGTTTGAAAAAGTATCTTTTTTTACATGGTTTTGGACAACCATGACTTGGATGACTGAGAATCTCCATAGACACTCCTCGGGGTCAGTTTTATGGTCCCCCAATTGAAGAGAGTAACCCAATCCAGAGGGCAATGCCAATGTCAAAAATGGCTTTTGCACAACCCCACTCGCTTTGGAGGTCAGATCATATCAATGCTAAAAAGTCCACTGTCAGAATTGGTCCAAAGACATTGGTTCCTAGGACCTCACTCTTGATTTGTATCCTATAGCAGCCTTGGAAATGGCATAAACCTAACCTGCGCCCCCAATGCTTGTATCTCCCCGCCTCCCCAAAAAAGGATGGAAGAACAGAGGGAGAGAAAGGAGAACCTTTTCTCCTTCTCTACATTTGCACAGCCCTGATTTGACTAAACAGTGGTAGCCTTTATCCCCAGGGAGCATTCATGGAAGAAATAAATGCCCTCTGTGCTTAAATACTGTAGATATAAAAGTACTGCTCTCAACAGTTTGACCACCAACTATTTTGTCCTATATAGTCCTCTAGGTTAGTTGGATAGGACACCTGCGTTCTATCAGATGTTGAGGACATTACTTGTCATGGTGAGCCTTCAAAATTCTAATAATTAATCCAAGTCTTTCTACAACATAATTGGCACTAGAGAAAAAAAAATCACTAATTCCTAATAATTCATGATTATGATGGAATTATGAGCATGAAATGAAGTCATGCTAGCTGTTATTCCTGGGCACAGGAAAAAGCCCTGAACTCTTTTTAAATTAACGACCTCTGAAATGAGTTATTGAATAGTGTAGTCAACATGGGTTTTTTGAAGAACTCCGAGGTATCACACAGACATTGTATCACTTAGCAACAAATATGAAGGTATGACTCGAGCAAACCAATACATGTACATTCAGAGTAAATACTCTTTTGTGGTGTGTTTCCATACAGAGTTTGTGCTTCCTGGATTTTGCTGTGGTTGTTTCAGTCATAGTTCATAACTAAAGTGATGAATCATGAAAATACCTTCATATGTCAAGGTATGAAATGTTGCAGTTATACTGATAAGTAGCTCCTTAGTGGCTGAACATGTAACAGAAGAGAGACCTCACAAAACCTAAGAACTTGCTGGTAGTCAACATTCTCTGTGATACTTGTTTCTTTGCTCTTGTACATTTGACAGAGGTGCAGCTACTTTGGTTTTGTTTCCAGTAACTGATTATTAAGTTGTTTTATTTTTCTCTCTCAAATGATGTCCCTCTTTGCTAGACTCTCAGTGGGATGTGGTTGGCAGTGTTCTTTTAAGGGTGAAGACATAGCCGGTGACACAACTCCTCTGAAATTCCTAGTGATGCCAAACAAGAATTTCCTGGAACTGAAGATGAGGGGGTTAGTGCCCCTCATCATCCAAACAAACAAATGGGAGGAGGAACAACCCACATCATATTGGAAACTCATTTCCAAGTATGTTGATCTATCTCCTGCTGCTTGGCTTGCCACACTCCTTATCTGCAGGGATTACCGTCTAATTCAGGTAATATCCATGGTCTTTGGAGAGGGGGAAGCTATGGAAAGTAGAATTTCATGCATCAGGTTAGGAGGAGGAGGAGGAGGAGGAGGAGGAGGAGGAGGAGGAGGAGGAGGAGGAGGAGGAGGAGGAGGAGGAGGAGGAGGAGGAGAAGGAGAAGAAGAAGAAGAAGAAGAAGAAGAAGAAGAAGAAGAAGAAGAAGAAGAAGAAGAAGAAGAAGAAGAAGAAGAAGGCTTACAAAATAATATACAAGAAAACATTGTAGTAAACATTGGGAGTAAAGAAAAACAATGGAAACAAACTTCTGAGTTGCTCATTCCTTATGCACTAGTTTGATGGCTCCACATTCTGTTTGAAGCTTTAGGGCTTCTGCCTATACTAGGAGGAGTCCAAGCTAGGTCTATGGACCCCAAGCTAAGTCTATGGTGGCTTCGCTATGCAAGTTTGTCATTTTTCTTGATGCCCCTGCCCTCCCTGCTCCAATGTCTATGGTGGTTGGCAAGGTATTGGTGCAGCTGCTTACTACGCCTAACAGCAGAGTATTCAATTCAATATTTTGATTAATTTTCAATATTTTGATTAATTTTCAATATTTTGATTAATTTTCAATATTTTGATTGGGAAAAGAAAAGAAAAAAACTGGCAATAAACCCAGGAAGTGTCATCCTTTGCATATTTATTCAAGTATTAAATATCACTGAGAATATTAGGTAATATAATTTTCTAATAAATCTGTGTCCTTTTTTGTCTAGGAATAAATCTCACTATTTCACAATCTGTATGATATAAATGGACTATTTTTACCTTAAGTGGAAAAAATACTGCATTAGTGCATATATAGCATCATTTGCTCAATGAATTGAGATGGTTACTCAAATAATGGGTGTTTTTATGGGATGTATTCAGCATAAACCTACAAAATAATTGATGGACTAAAACAAAAGCTTGGAATGACTAGATAGATAGATAGAAAAGACAGACAGACAGACAGACAGACAGACAGACAGATGATAGACAGATGATGATAGATGATAGATTAGATAGATGATAGATAGACAGATGATGATAGATAATAGATTAGGTACTGTAGATAGATAGATAGATAGATAGATAGATAGATAGATAGATAGATAGGCTCATGGGTCAGCTGAACTGCAGTAGCATGGGGCTTTTGATGAAGGGCCCCATTTCCTCCAAAATTTTAAAGGGGAATGAAAGAAAGGTGGCCAAGGTTACCCAATCAATTCGCAGAAGGAAATGTTCTCTGTAGAGACACTAAGTTTGGAACCAATTCCAGCAGAGCAATCAGCGCTTAGAAATGCTGGACCAGTCTCGCTTTGGAAGAAGGCTTTGGATTCTCTTCTAATGTTCAGGACAGAATGTCAGCATTGCCACACTGGAATCTGTTCATTTTTCTCAAGTTACGCATAAGCAGCCAGGCAGGGTTGTCCTCTTTCTGAAAGATGATCACATGGAGATGCTGTTATAGTTACACCACATTTGTCACATTAAGTTATTTGCACTTTCCCTTCCTTTCATTACATACAGATAGTTAACATTCTGGACCACCTTAATATGAGGGGTTTTGTCTGTATGCTTTTGGCAGCCCACAGAAATAAGTTCTCTGGAGGGCACATTTCCTGTCCTTGCATTGGGTTCGTTTTATTTGCACATACAACATTAACCAGCAAAAGCAAATCAGTTTCATCTAGATTCAGATTCTTATTAGCCACCAGAGGGCACTGTTATAACAGTGAGAAAAATCCTGTTTAATCTGCCATTTGTTAAGCACTAACATTAGGTTTTACACCAGTGTCCTCTAGCTACCTGAAGGTTCATTATTAGCTTGAAATAAAATATATTCAATAAGGCTTTCCTAGCTAACTAAGATCTCTCTTTAGGGGAATCAATAATGGAATAGACCTTGCTTTGTTTATCCTCTAGGCAAACATTTTATCTGGGCATTTACAGTAATATCTCTGATTGATCCTGTATTAGAATTCAATTGTTATCTCTCACATTATAAACCCGTTTTTCTGACCTATTGAATTTTAAGAATTGTTGCCTGGTAAAATGCAATTTGGTTCATTTTTCCCCTCAAAGAAATTGTTTGACATATTTTCAAAACAAGTCCCATCAAAACGATGCCAACTTAACTAATGATATTTTGTCATACTATGAAGTATGACAAAACTTTGTTCTCTGAGTATAGCTGTCACTTCCTGCCTACTGTTAAAGCATCTTGGAGGAAAACAACAACAACAAAAATCTAAGGTTAAGCTTCCAAATCTCTCTCTCTCTCTCTACAGTAGTAACCAATAACTTTGGTCTTTTTTTTTTATAGTTCTCAGTCTGGCATCCATTTTGAAACCATATCCAAAAGATCGGTGACAAAACATATGACACTCCAGTATTTCCAAAGAAACACTTTTGTTACTGAAGATTAGATGGTAATGGAATGGACTGAATCTAAAGCAGCTGATAGAGGGGGGGAGGGGCTCAAATCCAGTGGAAGAATCCTATGGCAGAATCAAGGAGTTAGCAGTCTTGGAGTCCTCTTTGTCCCCTCAATGTCCAGGGGCTGTCATATTTTCCAGAAACATCAGCAAGGTTATTGGGACTAATAGGAAATGGAAGGGAAGCCTACACAGTTGTCTTGAAAATCAAATCAAGCATACTCTTATTGTCATAAGAAAAGAGTGAAACAGTGCCCCCTTCAAATCTTGGAGGAACACAAATTGTTTTCAACAAGTATAAGAATGAATAAGAAAAAGATGTTGATGGTGTTCAAGTTCCTATGAAATGATGAAGAAATTTTTGGAAACTAAGCAGCAAAATGTTTTGAAAGAATTAATCAATATTTTGGGAAAGTCTATCAATAGCATGAGGTGGGGTTTTTTTTGCTGATTTTATCATTGTCAGGGAGTAAGTAGAGAAAATGGCTCATTATTTTTAAATGAACAAATCTTTTTTTATGTTTCAAAAAGCATATATCAAGTACATGTTCAAATTCTGAATACCCTGTTTCCCCCAAAATAAGACATCCCCTGATAATAAGCCCAATCGGGCTTTTGAGTGCATGGTAATAAGGCCAAGCGCTTATTTCAGGATTCAAAAAAAATATAAGACAGGGTCTTATTTTCGGGGAAACACGGGTACTATCATATTGAGGTCTGTGATAGAAGCAAAGATAGGAGTAGCCCACTGGCAAATTGGGACAAGTCTCTACTTGTTGCCATCCGGATCTGCTGCCTGGAACATCAGCTTTATGATGTACGATGTAAGAGTATGTGGAACAGCTGGTCAGCTGCCTTACTTGCAGAACAATGCCTAGTGTTGATTTGAAGATGCCCTCAAAGAGACACTTTGTAAGATACAGTATGACTGGAGAGTGAGGAGCAGCACTGCTGCTATCAGAAAAGAGAGCCAGGAGGAGAATGGCAGGTATTCAGCCTCATTCAAGTGTGAGGCCTTCTTTTCTGCTTCAGCCCTGACAGGGAAGGGAAAGGTGGATATTATGTCAGAACTGTGAAAAACAGAGAAGTTAGCATATGGCAACTCTTGCGCACTAAAATCCAAGTCCATAGGATACATCTGCAGAGCATCGATATGGAATTTTCACATGAGGGAGAAATTCAGGAATAAAAAGTAAATAACTAATAATTATCTACCCTTTCATAATATCCAAAATCTTTTGTCTGATGGAGCCACGTTATGCAGCCAAATGGTAGAACTGCTCCTGGCTTCAGAAATAATTGAAAGATGAACAAGACAATTTGGATTTTCATATTTTTGTGCAGCGTTTTTAGTTATTTGCTCATTCCATCCCTAATATAATTAACAGTTCATTAAGTAATTATGAATCTGGCAGTTTTTTTAAAAAAAAACCATAGTGGTAGGTTTTTAGATTACTTGTTGGGTCCTTAATTTTCCAAATAAAAACAGTATATTGAAATGGTTCATTTAACAAAAAATAAATTGTTGTGGTGAAGGTATCATGTCACATATGGATTAGCTCAGATATATCAGCAAATAACACTGGAATGATGTATTATGTTTGGAAAATCAGCCTAAAGAGGTAATGAGCTTTCAGAAGACAGCTAACAAAAGCTGATAGACCGAAATAGATACACGTTCATGCGAATTCATGTATTTACTCATCTGCTAAAGTTAAACTTAATGCTGATATATAGGCGCAGTGAATGAACCATGTCAATGTGGATTAATGGTGTTCAAACAAGAAATCTGAGGACTCAAGAAGGCAAGAAAAATGTGTAATCTAGCCATGAAAAATATTTTTTTAAATTGGGATTTACAAGGAAAGAGGAATTGAGCCACTGTTCCCTTTTAGGGTTCACATTCAAGAGCATGTATTAATTGTCTCTGTTGTACAAGAAAGATGAAAGATTCTTGGTAGCCATAAGCTCACTCTTATTGTGCACAATATACTTAAGTTGAGCAGAGGTCAGATAATTTTTTTCATCCATGTTTGTCCCTGAAAAATGGTAACTTCATTCTAAAGAATGCAAGACTTTAAGAAGTCTTTTTGTCTTCTTTTCTGAGCAGAGATGGTCAAAAAGATAATTTCATGGTGGACATATGATTGTGGACTTCTCCAACTCTTAGTTGAAGAAGCATGTTTGTCAGCATTCAGGTTTTCCTTTTACAGGATTTTGAAGGAAGTAATTGGACAAGAGAATTGAGGGGGAAATACACATGCAAAAGTGATTATTGTGAGGAATTTTTCTCAGTTACCTTTTTCTAACAGTTGCAGGAAGGAAAACATACACATTTCCTAGTTTATATGTCACATTACCCTCCAAATGGACTTGCATATAGCATTAGTTAGAGGTATACATACAGTAGTCAATTCAGGAAAAAAATCAAGATCTCAAATCATGACTGAAGTCCTATTTGTGTGTGCGTGCGTGTGTGTGTGTGTGTGTGTGTGTGTGTGTGTGTGTGTGCGCATGGATGTAACCATGGCGTGACTTTTGGACCTCCCACTGAGGAGGCTGCTGGCCCTGGTGGAAGGGCTGAAATGAAGTTTCCCCTCTTCCAAACCCTTTTCCTTTTTTGCAGCTTACGAGGTCTAAATGCTGATGAATATTCCTGATAATAGGATTAATGCACAATGTACATATGTCGGAGCATGTATACCTAAGGGGGAAAAGTAAGCATTTCATCAAGACTATCTGAAGGCATTTGATAACATTCTTTTGCAGATCATATTCAGTAGCTTCTCCCCTGGGAATATTCTTTTGACATTTAGTATTACATACATTACTGCCAAGTCCTGACAATACAGGTAGTCCTCGACTTACAACAGTTCATTTAGTGACCATTCGAAGTTACAACAGTACTGAAAAAGTGATTTATGACCGTTTTCACCCTTACGACCATTGTAGCATCCCCATGGCCGTGTGATCAAAATTCAGACGCTTGGCAACTGACTCATATTTATGACAGTTGCAGTGTCCCAGGGTCATGTGATTCCTTTTTGTGACCTTCTGACAGGCAAAGTCAATGGGGAAACCAGATTCTCTTAACAACCATGTTACTAATTTAACAACTGCAGTGATTCACTTAACAACTGTGGCAAGAAAAATCATAAAATGGGGAAAAATTCACTTAACAAATTTCTCACTTAGCAACATAAATTTTGGCCTCCATTGTGGTTATAGTCGAGAACTCCCTATACAGAAGACACCACCAAAACACTGATTGCTAAGCCAGGACCATGGGGAAAGGTTTGCTGATGTCATGAAGCTCTGCAGAATACTTTTGCGGCAAGGGCTGTTCAGATTCAAGGAGCATCTTCCTGGGAAAAGCAAGCAGTCACATAGTAGTGATGTTTTACGACCCGGGTCATGTGACTGTAATCTGCCAGAAGCACAGGTCACGTGACTGAACTGAGAAAAGAAATGACAGCATGAATAGGGCCAAGTGAGCAGCATCTCCTTCTGCAGGAAAAATAAATAAAGAGGGCCCGAGAAACAATATACAGTGTTTTGCATGGCAAAAGTGTACCCATTGGATGGGTACAATTTGAAGTCAGTACTATTGTTTTAAGGCATTTTCCTAAGGAAGGATGCAAGTCATGGATTTTAACCTGACTCCTCCGAGAGATTAAACAGCTTTTCTGCCAGCTGCTATTGGCTGATCTTTGGCATAAGAGAATAAGATAAAATTACATCCAAAAGTTATAGAAAGCCAAAAACAGCTCTCCAAAGACCATGATGCAATGACGGTGACGGACATGCCTTTAAAGAAATGGATCCAGAAGGGAGTTATAAAAATATGCCTTGCATAATGCTATTCATTCAAATGTTAGCGGGGGACGACACCCTCTATTTTACTGGCATTATTACATTGCATCTGTCCTCAGAATGGAATGTCCACCCTTTGTGCTATAGATCAAAAGATCTGTTCCAACCAAGAACACTTTGACCCAGTGAGGCTGTTGTGAAAAAAGGCAAATTTCTAGCTGGGCATCATGAGAAAAGGAAAAGAAAATTAAGCTACCAACACTGTAATGTCTTTACTTAAATCTAATAGAACCAAATGTAGAATACAATATACACTTCTAGCCACCATTTTATTTTATTTTTTACAAATTATACAGCTGGAAAAGATACACAAACAGACAACTCAAAGAATTCAAGAGGCTGAATAATGGACTCGATGAGGAAAGTTTACAATATTTGGAGTTTTCTGGCTTGCAAAAAAAGGGGGGGGGCAGGTAAGGAGTAGAGCCAGTTTTGGTGTAGTGGTTAAGCCACCGGGCTAGAAAGTAAGTAGACAGTGTGTTATAGTCTGTTTTAGCCACAAAGCCAGCTGGGTGACCCCTCTCTCTCTCAACCCTAAGAAGGAGGCAATGGCAAGCCAATTCTTGTCAAGAAAAGGTAGTGGATTAGTACCAGGTAGTGGTGCTAGTATCAGGTAGACAATTTGTGTCACCAGGAGTCACAAATTGATTTGTATGAGTTGTCTTATGTATCTGGAGGACACATTTAGAGGCTGGGGAAAGATGAATGAATTGGTTTCAAGGAACACCATGAAAATTAAAGGCTGTTTACTGCCTGATAAGAATTTCAATGTACAGGTCAGGCTTTGTCAATTTTGTTTTACTGCTCTAGATGAACCTCAAGAAACAGCTGGTAGTTACGGTTCAGTGGTTATCTTTAAAACATGAGGCAGCACAATGGAGAGATCCATTTTCCTTGTATGAATCTGGTCCCACTTCATTTAAGAAGTTCTCATCTAGGTCTGCTTCACTGGTCTTCCCACATGGTCAGAATTCATCAATAGCATTTTTCCTCCAAGCTCACAGCAGCATTTTATGCACACACCAATTCTATCAAGAGAGAAAGATAGAGACCAAAGTCCCATACACTTCACGACTGAGCAAAAATACACAGACCTAGATCCTCCTTTCGCCTTGACTCAGTTGAATATTCTAATAATGTATCGTATTCAACAGTATTCAATTATAACTAAATAATGCCCAAGGTTGCCATGAGCCATAGGAAGTAGTTCCCAAATTAAGCCAGAGTGTTACTCTTTAATTTGTAGTGATTTTCATAGGCTAATATGGTGAGAAGTTTTCATAACATTTCACATGTTCTAAGTTTAATTAGTTTAACGTTAGTAATTAGTAATAAGTTTAGTTTATAACTAGATATAAGTTTTCATAACTTCATAGCAGTTTGGTCTAATGGTTAAGGTGTTAGCCTAGAAACCAGGAGTTCTAATCCTGATTTAGACATGAAAGGTTTAAGGCAGTGACTTTAGGCCAGTCACTCTCTCTCAGCCCAATCCACCTCACAGAGTTGTTGTTGTGGGGAAAATAGGAGAGGAAAGGAGTATTACGTATATTTGCCTCGAGTTATTTATACAAAATAATAAAGACTATAATAAAAGTTATACAGTAAATCAATAAATAATAGCACTTTTCCTGGGTGTGGGATATTACTATTTTTTGTCTGTTTTTGTTCCTTTTCTTCTTTATAATTTTCTTTCATTTTCTTTGTCTTTCATTTAAAGACAACCCTTTTCTTAATGTCTGTGCTTTACTATTTCATTACATTCATTAACTTCCCAGATTTCCAAACTGCCCTTAAAGAGCAGCCTATATATATATATTAATACATACGAGTATATTACACATTATTTTTAAAAAGATGCACTAAAATTAAATGCTTATTTTGGACTGTGCTCTATGCTTTGACCTCATAACTGGCCACGGAATTAAGAAAATCAGAGCTAGTCTAATTACATTCAAGATTTCTTTTAATCTCTGGATTATGTAAAGTTTCCACTCAAAATGGCATTTGTTTGCATTTGGTGCCTGAAGGATAAAAGGCTTTTTCTAAAATATTACTTCTATTTATAGTTCTTGCAATATAAGAAGGTAGTGGACTCTGCATTATGAAAGTATCCAAGAAAAAAAAATAGGTTAGTCTTCCATTGTTTGAAAAGTCGTATTATTCTGTTACAGATTAGGATTTTAAATTGAAAGGGTTCATAGTTTCACCTGTTTTCTTACCTTTGGAAAAAAGATTAACTGTATGCCTGCCCAATTGGATATCCTTTTCTCATATTTTGTCATCCTTATATCTGGCTGATCTGAGTATGCAAGTTGGATTTGTAACATAATGTTGCAAATCTAATTTGTATGTACAAATTACTTATCAACAATTATTTATATAGAGACATCCACAAAGTGAGGGACAAGTGATATGCGCAATATTATTTTTTTGCATGAAAGACGTGAATTGTATAGTTTTCAAAAGTCCAATACAAATTGTACAGCTTGTATCATTGGCACAATGACCCATATGACAAAACTGTGGCTTGTACCGCATGTCTATGTATTTGTGCAAATTGTATCAGTCAACCATCCATGCTTTACTCAGTTTTAGAACGCCCCTTTTAGTGAAGAGGAAAAAAGTCCTGATACGTCATGTGACACCGCCGTGACGCCGTGAGTTTGACACCCCTGATCTAGGATATGTGGATATTTGCTCATCTACCCACCTGACCCAAATGCCTGGCTGGGGAAACAGCCAGGTCTTCAGTGCTTTGCAAAAGTCTAACAATGTTATGCAAGAGATAGCATATGAATTGCTAATAGTTTCACTGATTGTACCAGCATTTAATTGGAATTTGCGATTGATAATTTGTGATCTTCCAGATGTTGCTGAATGGTAAAACCTAGGAGCCCCATCAGCCAAAGAGGAAGGACGGTGGGGGTTGAAATCCAATATAATTTGGACAGTTGCAGACTGCAATGTCACAAGTCATCATGGATTACTGGTAGTTTCTGTCTTGAGAAGAAGGCAATTCCTTCTGTTTGCTTCTCAAACTAGCATAGTACATCAACAGGAAAAAAAAAGAGATTATATCCAGTGCATTTATGACTCAATCAAGAGTTCAGGTTCTTAATGTAAGGTGAATAGAAATATTGATTCATATAGAGGAAAATTATTTTCTAGCAATAATAATGATTAATTAGAGTTCCACAATCTTTTAGTCACCATGATCACATATTCATTCATAAAGAATTTCCATGTAGGCTTTCAACCACTATTCCAAATTTTGGAATTTCAGTTGAGATCATCAGACAAGACAATTAGTAGAGTATGATACACATTCTGAACATTTTTTAAAATTTGGCCATTTTTTTCCTAGTAGTCCTAATTATTTCTCAATAATTTCTCATATCTCAAATATAACTTAAAAAATATACAGTAAAAGTATAAATACATGAAATAAAATGTTCAGTTGTCTATTGAACCAAGCACTCCAGAGGTGGGTTCGGACCGGTTCGGACAGGTTTGCCCGAACCGGTAGCGACCTGCTGGTGATGTCACGGTGATGTCACGGATCCGATTCGGTCGGTGCCGGTCCGTGGACGCCTCCATCTTTTTTTTGAATTTTTTTGGATTTTTTTTTTGGATTTTTTTTTTTAAATCCGGTTTTTTTTTCTTCTGCACATGCGCAGAAGCCAAGTTTCCAGCACTGCGCATGCGTCGCCATCTTGTTTTGGGCTTTTTTTTTTTTTTAGTTTTTTTTTCAGCTTTTGGGGGGGGAATTTTTTTTTCGGCCACGTGGCGCGGGAGGAAGCGAACCAGCAGCGAGGTAAGTTAGAACCCACCCCTGAAGCACTCTATTGAATCATTATAAACATTAATTTCTATGGAGATTCTCAGTCATCCAGGTCATGGTTGTCCCAAAGGTGCTTTTTCAAAAGGCAACTGGACTTTCTTGTTTTTCCTTGAACACGTTTCACTTCTCACTCAAGAAGCTTCTTCAGTTCTTCAATATAGAAATGCTGCATGAATGCATCCTTTAAGTTGTTGTTTCTGGAATCCTACTCATAAAGGGGATGCCTGGCCAGAGAATTCCACAACTTCTGGTTTCAGGGCAAGCTAGAAATACAGAAAGTCATTGGATTCTATGAATTCCAGACTACCTCTAGTCCAGTGGTGGGATTCAAATTTTTTTACTACTGGTTCTGTGGGCGTGGCTTGGCGGGCGTGGCAGGGGAAGGATACTGTAAAATCTCCATTCCCACCCCACTCCAGGGGAAGGATACTGCAAAATCCCCATTTCCTCCCAATCAGCTGGGACTCAGGAGGCAGAGAATAGATGAGGACAGGGTCAGTCAGAGGTGGTATTTACCAGTTCTCTGAACTACTCAAAATTTCTGCTACTGGTTCTCCGAACTATTCAAAATTTCCGCTACCAGTTCTCCGAACTACTCAAAATTTCCGCTACCGGTTCTCCGAACTACTCAAAATTTCCGCTACCAGTTCTCCAGAACTGGTCAGAACCTGCTGAAACCCACCTCTGCTCCAGTCCTACTCCCAGAGAAGGCTTTCTTTTACATGCTTCCTGCATATAGATTTGTGCGGCATGTAGCAGAGAATCTTCAAGGCTAGATCTTTTCCTCTCAAGATGAACATCTCTCTCCATACCCATGGAGGGACATCCAAAACTAAAAGAAGAATCTTCTTTGGGCCTAAATATTTAACTAATTTTTGTTGGGGGAAAGACACACCTGAAAGATAATATTAATTTCATGGGATCACCACCAGGCAGTGACGTAGTAATATAATCCTCCTCCCACCACACATGAGATTTTCGCATTCACTTAAGTAGTAGTTTTGGTGCCACAACAAGGACTAGCTTCAGCAATTCTTCTGGCCGCCTGGCAACTGTTCTGCATCTTCTGTGACATTACATGACTGAGCCTCTTTCTGGGATACTGTGGGAACAAAATGTCAGTCATCTAACACATAGTGAAAAATATTTGCCATATTTTTCTGGCCAGGGTGGGTTGTGAAGAAAAAGAAATATCTCAGGAATGCTATATAAAAAATTATCTTTGCCAGCAGTACATTTGTACAACTGGAGTGTCAGGTGGTTTTTGAGAGTGAAGTCTTTATTTACCCTCCCTTCTTTCTGGCTCCACTAACGTTTACCTGAAAATGCAGTTAAAGTGGAAATCTTTTTCCAAAATGTTTTGATTCTTCACTGTTTATGAACCATTCTCCATTGGTCTTCCCTCTCTCTTGCCAATGAACTATCAAATCCTCCTTAGAGGCACTTGAATAAAGCGAAGCATTGGTTACAAGGTCAGGTCATCTTGTTCCAAAGGTGCTTTTCAAAAGGCAACTGGACTTTCTTTGTTTTTTTCCCTCAAAGATGTTTTGCTTTTCATCCAAGAAGCTTCTTATGAGCCGAGGTGGCGCAGTGGTTAGAGTGCAGCACTGCAGGCTACTTCAGCTGACTGCTAGCTGCAGTTCGGCGGTTCAAATCTCACCGGCTCAAGGTTGACTCAGCCTTCCATCCTTCTGAGGTGGGTAAAATGAGGACCCAGATTGTTGGGGGCAATATGCTAACTCTGTAAACCGCTTAGAGAGGGCTGTAAAGCACTATGAAGCGGTATATAAGTCTAACTGCTATTGCTATTGCTATTCTTCAGTTCTTTCAGTTCTTAGAACTGAAGAAGCTTCTTGGATGAGAAGCAAAACATCTTCAAGGAAAAAACAAAGAAAGCTCAGTTGGAAAAAGTACCTTTGATACAACTATGACCTGGATGACTGAGAAACTCCGGAGACAGTAAATCAATCTCTTTATGTTGCGTCACCTGCAAAGTCATGGAATCAATCATTAACCAATCCATTACCCTCCACTTAGGGACAAACAACCTACTCTGTCACAAACAATTTGGTTTCATAAAAAAAATATCCTGCAATCTGCAACTTCTACACTGTAAAAACATATGGACTACACAACTTGACCAGGGCAAAGCAATTTACATAGACTTCTGTAAAGCCTTTGATTCAGTGGTACACGACAAACTACTTCTAAAAGTAAAATCTTATGGCATTTCTGGACCCCTGCACAAATGAATAA
>QLTV01000972.1:627331-641804 GCA_003457575.1 Thermophis baileyi
TCCTCATCTATCTGTATTCACTTTGATTATGTTTATGTTTATACCTGTACCTGCTATCTTGTACATGTTTGACAAACAAATAAATAAAATAAAATAAATAAATTAATACAATTGAGAATGTCCAGAGATATTTCACGAGAAGAGTACTACACTCCTCTGTTCGCAACAGAATACCATATGCTACCAGACTTGAAATTTGGGGCCTAGAAAATTTAGAACTACGCCGCCTTCGATCTGACCTAAGTGTAGCACACAAAATTATCTGCTACAATGTCCTACCTGTCAATGACTACTTCAGCTTCAACTGCAACAATAGAATGTGGTGAAGAGTTGGAGTCCAACTGCTCTGCAAGACTATTACTACACTCCTCCTTTTGCAACAGAATACCTTATGCATCCAGACTTGAAATTTTAGGCCTATAAAACTTAGAACTACGCTGCCTTCGATCTGACCTAAGTGTAGCACACAAAATTATCTGCTACAATGTCCTACCTGTCAATGACTACTTCAGCTTCAACTGCAACAATAGAATGTGGTGAAGAGTTGGAGTCCAACTGCTCTGAAGGATTCTCTGGTGAAAAGACAACAATTGTGAATTGAAGCTGTAAACCAGAGGCTCAGGGCGCATTAACAGGGGCTAGACATGGGAAGAAGATTTCATATCATCTGCTCCTGCACCCAGGAAGTGATGAGAAGTCCATAGCAGTCATGACCAAGCAGAAAATGCAGAGCTAACCTAAATGCCTTTCTTTGCATTTCCCTATTGGTCAGTTGGAAGACAGATGGATTGACATATGCATATTCCCAGACCGTTTGAGTGACCTGAAGTTACAATTGTCACAGGTCTACTTCAGACCATTTATTTATTTATTTATTTATTTTATTTGTTTGTCAAACATGTACAAGATAGCAGGTATAGGTATAAACATAAACATAATCAAAGTGAATACAGATAGATGAGGACAATAGGACAGTAGGACAGGGACGGTAGGCACGCTGGTGCGCTTATGCACGCCCCTTACAGACCTCTTAGGAATGGGGTGAGGTCGACAGTAGACAGTCTAAGGTTAAAGTTTTTTGGGTTTGGGGAAGAAACCACAGAGTCAGGTAGTGAATTCCAGGCATTGATCACTCTGTTGCTGAAGTAGTATTTTCTGCAGTCGAGTTTGGAGCGGTTTACATTACATACACTACATATACACATTACATACAATACCTTTAAACATTTAGATCGGTTCTAAGGCGACGTAGTTCTAAGTTGTCTAAGCCCAAAATTTCAAGTCTGGTGGAATAAGGTATTCTGTTGCGAGTGGAGGAGTGGAGGACTCTTCTCGTGAAATATTTTTGGACTCTCTCAATTGTATTAATGTCTGATATGCAGTGTGGGTTCCAGACAGGAGAGCTGTATTGGAGAATTGGTCTAGCGAACGTTTTGTATGCTCTAGTTAGTTTTTTTATTTTATTTTTTTATTTTTTTTATTATCATTTTGTGATGTATTAGAGACTGACAACACTGTGGGGTAGAGGTGGCCACATATTTGATATTTGATTCCTTTGAGATTTGGAAGTATATTTTGCCCCAACAATGTAGGAAAATTATTGATGAAATGAACGTATGAAAATCATCTGATAAATGACTACAATTCTATTTTCCTTCCAAAGTGTATGTATTTTGCCTTCAACAAAGCACAAACTGGACAGCCCTGTGACTTCCCAAGTCATCCCTTCTGCAAATCATTCCCAATATGCTTTAAAACCTCACTTTATCATCAGTAACTGTAGAGCAAAGATGCATTTAGCAGGTTGTTCATTCTTTGTGACCCAGGAGCTGGCAAGGGGATACATTCAGCCATGCATTGCTCAACCCAATCCAGTCAGTAATTGAGTACAGGGAATGCCATCCACCCAGGTCTCTCTTTTTTTTAAATTCAGGCTTGCCAGCCACTGAGTATGTTACCACTTCCCTAGAGAGTCAACAGTGCCCAATGAAATAACAAACTTCCTTCAAAGAAAGAAAAGCAGGTATGTTTCTAGCTCATACAGACCCAAATGTATGCATTCTATGCATTGTTCATATAAATTTGACTTGTGGATAGCAGAATTAGTCTTTCAATATGCTAGCAAAAATTGGTTGCAAGGACAACTTGGTTTTTGAAACTATCAACACAAGCACTGAGAAGTTTGAAGTGCTATCATCTCTCCATGGATCAAATCAGATTAGCTGATGGAGTGTTTACCCACTGTTGCAACTGAGTTGATTGAAATGGAGTTGAGGCTGGGTCATGGCCATGAGACAATATGAGAATATGAGTGCTGAAGTAGGAAGAAAAAAAAATGGCCTTTTCTTGTAAGGGTGGCAAGAAATCTGAAATGGATCTGCACTGGTTTGCTTTCAGATTCTTGGAACTGAATATATTTGGAACATGTTTAATGGCAAAGGTGAGGAAAAAATATGGTGTGGTAAGATATTTATTGAGGGAGGGAATATCTGACATACTAACATTCTTTTGAAAGTGCGAAAAATCTGCCAATCAACTATTTGGGGAAAGTGGGACTTTGAATCTGTATCGCTGCTCTGCCTCTTAAGCAGAGTGATTGCTACTTTTTTTTTTAAAAGGCTAGACATGCGCAGTCCCTTTCATTATATATCTCAGAAGAATGGATCACACGTATAATACACTTTATATGTGGAATTCTCCATTTAGACAGGAGTGCTGGAACTGGCCAATTGTTTTCAGATTAATTATGAGAATACATAACACATATTTCAAGGCTTGCAAGTAGTACAACAGTACTGCTAGATGATATAGCATCTAAGTTGCAAAGAATACAAAAGTACTCTGAATAAAAGCACATGTATATATACCGGTAGATATATATATATATAAAGCAGACCCTTCAATCATCTTAGAAAAGATGGCTGCAACTACTTTTTTTGATAAAGAGCAGAAGACCCCCCCAAAAAAAATTAAAGAAGAGAAATTGTAGTTAAAAACATTTTTTAAAAAAGAATAGAAATGCAGGACATATATTATCATAAATAATACTCAGAAATATCTACTTATCTATTTATTTTAAAAGAACTAATGTTTTTTGACATTACAACTAAAAAAGGAACCCTTGCTCCTTAAGCATATTTTTGTAAAGCTTACAAACAGTCCCATGCTCATTTTCCTTTGATGCATCTTTGAGAAGCTGAGTCCAGTCCTCTGCATTTGCATATATGCATGCACGCAAGATCACGCATGTGCCATGAAATTACTCTGACTCCTGTCCTGGTGACACCTCCAGCCATTTCCCATGGCCAACAATGAAGAAGCCCTTGTCACTGCTCCATCTCTTTGGAGGTGGAATTCTTTCAAGTGGCCTCTGCTGATTCTGATAACTACACTGTGGAAGGTCTGCATGAATGGAGGACACCCCTCCAGCCTGCTTGATCCCAACTCTTGTGGAATGGTGTTTACTGTCTCAGGACAGCTGGTTCCTCTGGCATGCAAGACCTCTGGGTGTGCTCTGACAGCTTTCAGCCAGCTCTTTCCTGACTGGCAAAGCGGTCGTCATGCCTGCGATGCAGCTGTCTTGGAGATGAAGAAGCTCCTTTGGGGGTGCCAGCCAGTCTGACGGCTTTGCAATAAGAGACCGCCTGGATCTGCAGTGGGCTTTTTGGAGAGGAGAACTTGTGTTGTTCTTGCCGTTGTAAGTAAAGAAAGGCTCTCTGGAGCTTGTGGGTGTCATGGCTTGAATGAAGCAGAGTCCTTTCATTCAATCATGTCTTGGTAAATAATAGCTGATGTCGTGATATGTTCAAAGGTGACTGCCACAAATCAGAACCAAAGGCAGTTCTGGTGTGCGATGTCTTCTTCCAAACATCTCATTTTGACAATGAGAAAGAATAATTTTATGTTGCAAAAGAGAGTGTCATTTGGTTTCTCTGATCCCTTCGCAAACTGTAGTTCAGCAATATCTGAAAGGCCATCACACCTGAACTAGGGTTTGGATGCATGCAAACAATTTTCATAGTGGTTTGATATGTAATAGAATATATGTGATGTATGAGTAGATTTAAACCTAAATTGTTCCTCTATCTAAAATTTTAAATCTACCAAAAATGTCTTACTTGGAATATTTAAAAGCAAAATGTTATATACTCTTCCATTTTGAAATATAACTTTTTCACAGAATAAAGCATATATTTATTACGTAGTTAATTTAATTTAGAGTCTCCCTTTCCACCAATGAATGCTCCTCAAAGTACTCCAGGCAGCTGAAAATCATAATCGCAATAATTAAAAAAAATAGAATGTATAATTAAATAGGACTAAACTTTATTATACAAGCATATTGGAAATGGGTAGTACTAATCAATTCAACAGTACCAGAGTTGGGTTCCTACCAGTTCGGACTGGTTCGCTGGTGACGTCACATTGACGTCACGGAACCGGTTCTGTCAGTGCCGGTCCGTGGGTGCCGCCATCTTTTTTATTTATTTATTTATTTATTTGGATATATTTTTTTTGAATTTTTTTCTGGGTTTTTTTTTCCTGCGAATGCGCAGAAGCCGAGTTTCCGGTGCTGCGCATGCGTCACCATCTTGTTTTCGGCTTATTTTTTTCCACGAGGCACAGCCACGCAGCACGGGAGGAAGTGAACCGGCACCGAGGTAAGTTAGAACCCACCCCTGCACAGTACATCTTAGGCTTTCCTTCACTTAGCAAGGTATAGGATTTTCCTTGCTAGGGAAAACAATAGAGACTATAAACCATATGTCATTCTTTAGCAGGAGTTCCAAGGCTAGAAGTTCTAGCTAGAAAAAAGGTTCTCTTCTTTAACATGGTTAAAATAAAGGTTCTCTTCTTTATCTCTGGACCCCTACATGATTGGATAACTGCGTTCCTGTCAAACAGACATCAAGTGGTTAAAATAGAGAGTTCTCTATCAAATCCTGCACCTGTCAATAGTGGTGTCCCTCAAGGCAGCGTTCTAGGACCAACACTCTTCATACTTTACATAAATGACCTTTGTGATCACATTATAAGCAACTGCGTTCTCTTCGCCGATGATGTCAAACTATTTAACACCACAGACAATGCTACTACCCTTCAGAAAGACCTTGACTATGTATCAGAATGGTCAAACAAGTGGCAACTTCTTACTGATTAGAAATGTATAACTATTTATATTTTGTTATGAATTACGGTATATGTATAGATGTATATGTGGAGAAAAATAAAAAAAACTTTTTATATGGAATATTGGGGAGATAATAATATGAATCTCACTCTTTTTTTGTGTGCCATCAAGTCAGTTTTGAGTTTCGGAGATTGCCTGGACATGTCCCTGCCTGGACATGTTCCACTGCTACAATGTCCTACCTGTCAATGAATACTTCAGCTTCAACCACAACAATACAGGAGCACGTAATAGATACAAATTTATGGTAAACTGCGCCAAACGTGATTGCAGAAAATACGACTTCAGTAACAGAGTTGTTAATGCCTGGAATGCACTACCTGACTCTGGTTTCTTCCCGAAAAACCTTAAACTGTCTACTGTCGACCTCACCCCATTCCTAAGAGGTCTGTAAGGGGCGTGCATAAGCGCACCAGCATGCCTACCGTCCCTGTCCTACTGTCCTATTGTCTTCATCTATCTGTATTCACTTTGATTATGTTTATGATTATACCTATACCTGCTATCTTGTACATGTTTGACAAATAAATAAATAAATAAATAAAATAAATAAAAAATAAAATAAAAATAAAATGTCACTAAAGATATATTTAACTGTGGTGGGATCAAGAGAAGACCCTCCTTTCTTTCTTTCTTTCTTTCTTTCTTTCTTTCTTTCTTTCTTTCTTTCTTTCTTTCTTTCTTTCTTTCTTTCTTTCTTTCCTTCCTTCCTTCCATCCATCCATCCATCCATCCATCCATCCATCCATCCATCCATCCATCCATCCATCCATCTGCATTCTGCCATAATTTCATGGAATGGAAGAATTCAGACAATATTTTTCATTTCTTCCATCAATTCTTTTCTTGCCACCAAAAAAATCTCTTAAGGAAGCAAATATGGAGTAGTTGTAGAAAGTCTAGAAGCTTCAGTATGGAAGCATCTTTTGTATTAAGAGTTTTCTCTACAGTATTGTGTGCCATCAATTATACCTCAGTCCAGTTATTTTATCGTGCAAGCTTATATATAACTTTTTTTTACATTTTCATTCTTAGATTTATATCCGGCTTTTTTTTTTTTTTTTTTTTTTTTTTTTTTTTTTTTTTTTTTTTTTGCTTTTGTGAGCCTCAAGTCTATTATTCTACATGTTCTCTTACCCCAAAATACATTGCATTAAACATAATGGGTGTAGTTTTGAATAGATATGCATACCGCTGAGTCTACTTGAGATATGTTATCTATTTGTACTTAGAGCATTCTGTGCTATTTGCCATTGATGGCATTCCTAACATCTCATTATCATGACATTCTTAGGGACATGGTGGCACAGAGGCTTAATGACACTGGATGTGCTGAGCAATTGCCAGCACTCTGGTGGTTCGAGTTCAGCTTCGTGGGACAGAGTGAGTCCCGTCTCTTGTCCCTAGCTCCTGCCCACTTAACAGTTAGAAAGCATTGTGGGATAAAAACCAAACCAATCAATATATATACATGACCCGTGGTGGTGCAGTGGTTAGAATGCAGTACTGCAGACTACTTCTGCTGACCGCCAGCTGCCAGCAGTTCGACAGTTCGATTCTCACCAGCTCAAGGTTGACTCAGCCTTCCATCCTTCCGAGGTCGGTAAAATGAGGACCCAGATTGTTGGGGGAAATATGCTGATTTTGTAAACCACTTAGAGAGGGCTGTAAAGCACTGGGAAATGGTATATAAGTCTAAGTGCTATTGCTACATGGAGTAAAAGAGAGGGCTACTGATTTAGAAAGATACTGATTTAGAGTATCAAATGTACAGTTACATGAAGTTTTTGCCTGACGGGATAGTTACTTCCTAGGGCGAGAGCATAGAGACCTTACTGTCCTAGACTGTGAAAGATTTACACTTACTGGGCACTCACTTGGGTGAGCTTGACATGGTTCTAGCATCCAACCTAAAACAAAGGGTCCTTTTCTGAATAGCAGGAGGAAAATTGTTGTCTTGCCTCCAAGGATCGAGTGTGTCTGCCTTCTTTCGCTAAGGATATTTACTTTTGCTAAAGCCCCTGGCATTCAAGCAGCCTTAACAGCTGGTTCTAGTAATGTGTTTTAATTGAACAGGTTTACTGTCTTTTTCTCCCCTCTACTGAAACAATGATCTTTGCATTCGGTGGGGAACAGGAGAATGAACACTTAAGAGCACGGACTAACAAGAGCAACACGTCCATGGTTTAAACAAGTGGCCAGTTGGTTGGGCATTTGAGCATAGTATTCACAGAACATTAGCTCAATACGGAGGGCCTGGCTTTAATCCATAGCTCGTTGCCAGGTGGCATAGAAATTAATCTATGCTTTACTCAAGGTATTAGTTGTGGTATTTTTAAAGGCTTGCAGACCAGGGAAGCAAGCACGAAGCAATGCCTGCTTGTTCTTCTACTTTATGGCATTGTGGCATTATGTCTGACAGTGCTTCTTTTCTTTTAAAAAAGCTTGTGTTCTACCAACTCTACAGCATCCTGTAGCCTCTGGAGATATTTTCTCTTCTGTAACTCTGCCCTTTACAAATAGAAGAAGAAGGGGTTAGTTGGAAGAGTGGACAATAAATAACCCCTTTCAAATCCAACCAGTTCCAATCCCTCTTTTCCCAAACATCAGTTTCAGAACAAATCATAGGAAAGAAGTATATTTGGCCAATATATAAGTGACTCCAGCAAAAGCCAATACAATGTAGATTTAGTTACAGGTAGTCCTCAACTTGCAACAGTTCATTTAATGACTGTTCGATTTTACAACGGCAGTGAAAAAAGTGACTCATGACCATTTTTCACACTTACAACGGTAGCGTGATCAAAATTCAGATGCTTGGCAACTGACTCATATTTATGACAGTTGCATAAATATGTGATCCTGGGGTCATGTGGTCACCTTTTGCGACCTTCCGACAAGGAAATTCGATGGGGAAGCCAGATTCACTTAACAACCGTGTTACTGACTTAACAACTGCAGTGATTCACTTAACAACTGTGGCAAGGAAGGTCATAAAATGGGGAAAACTCACTTACTGTCTCACTTAGCAACATAAATTTTGGGCTCAACAATTGTCGTAAGTCGAAGACTATCTGTATACACCAAATGTTATTTATTACTACACTTAATTACATACAAGCATAGCCCTCAAAACCACAGACACTCTATTTCAATGTTCCCGTGGTGAGCTGAAGGGGGTGTACGCATGCACACACACTTCATTATACACTTACCACAACCTTGTGAGGTAATTTCTACTGAAAGACTAGCCTAAGTCAGAGAGAGGGGCTTGAATCCCTGGCCTGAAATCCCAAACCACGTTGACTGATTTAAGCTGGACTTTCCTTTTGTTCTTAGCTAGATGAGATTAAGTACATCCTACAGTCCCCAGTCTAGAGAAGCTATACAAGAGGGAACTCTGCTGTTGCATTTGGACCATATTCTTTGCCTCAGACTAGCAATTCGCACATGCATTTTACTGGCAGATTAACTCTTGAAGCTCTATGTCTAAACTTAGGCCCATATATAGCTTGTCTGATTTCTTCTTCAGCACAGTCTCATAAGGTGTCGTCTAATTCTCATATTTCTTTAATTTTGGAATGGCAACAAGCCAACCGTGTTGCTTTCTTTGATATTCTAGGGGACCTTTCTTCTATCAGCTCTTGCTTGTAATAAGAGCTGCTGTTTAATTTGTGCCATAGACCCACAGAAAGCTAAAAGCCAAATAGTCATTAGCTTAACTTAAAAGCATTGTCTCTGTCAATTCCGTATCCCACAACGAATATCACGAATGTCATGCATTATAGACTTTTTAAAAATATTTTTTATTAAACTTCTTCTTTATTAAGGAAGTTTTCAATAGATTTAAAAACAGTTAAACTTTTGACTTAAAGTGGAATAAAGATAAGTACTAAGAAAGTAAAAAAGAACAGTAGAAAAAGAAATAGAAAAGGAAAAAAGGAAAAGAAAACAAACATTCTAAAGAAATGACATTTTTCTTTATTATTTGAAATTAAGAAATTGTTTCTTTCTTATAAGATGCTTCTTGTCCTGAGGCCCATAAAGGGATTTTCACCACAGTTTGGGTTTATACCTGGTCCATATTTTGAAAATGGCATTTCTAATATAATGATTCTTAAAATCTACATTAACCTTAACTTCATCAAAGCCATAGAAAACCATGCCATCTGAACCTCAAATTATGCCATTCTAATTCTTTTTGTAGATTTTAAAACTAAAGTTTATTGTGCGATAAAATACAAATAGAAACAAAAATTGAAAAAGAGAAAGAAAAGAAGTACAGAAAGAAGTAAAAAGAAAGAAAAAAGTAGTGATTTCTGACCTTTTTCAATGCAGTAGAATACAAAAAAAAGTTACAGCCTCAACCTTTTGTTGCAAGTCATTTCTATAACAACAAAGTCATTCTAATTGTCGAAACCTAAAATTAAAGTTTTGATTTTTTTTTTTCATTTTCAAGTACAAAATCCAGAAGTGGTTTCTAGATGGAAACAAAGCTAGATAAATTCTTCTCTTTAATTAGAAAACAGTCAATTTTGCCAACTCCATCACCTTTGCCATCTATTCTTCCATTATGGGAATTAATGTGTCCTTCCACCTCAACTTTCTACTTTTAAAACACTTTATTTATTCGTCTGTTTGTTTATTGCATTAGATATATATACAGTCCATTTCACCGGAGTCTAATAGACTTCTTAAATGATATTGGGCTTGTTTTAGATTGGTATTTTTATTATTTTATCAAATTTATATTACGAATGTGTTTTACTAATATTGCATTACTATGTTCTGTAAATTATATAATGCCTTCAGAAAGCATTTTATGATTCATTTAATTAACTGCATAAATACCAAATAAATTAGAAGAATATAAAGAAGCTGAGAATAAGGTTTTCAATACCATATAATTTTTTCCCAGGCTGAGGGACAGGAATTACCTTTGAAGACATTAAAAATTAGCACATGGAAGTGAAAGAGACATTGACAAATATTTGTTGCTGCGATTCTCCAGAGAAATGTGAACTGTTCCCACAATACTTTCCTAGGTATCCCATAAAACATTTGGAAAAAAAATCCAAGAGAACAAAACAAAACACAGCATCCTAGGAAACCTCAAAGTAAGATAAGAAAGCCAGTTCTTTACTTCAGATGTAGTTCGTTTTGTGCCTATTCCCTCTGGATATCTTATGAGACTGTTGGTTGGATGGTGTGCCACCACCTGTTTGTTTGTTTGTTTATTCCGATGATTCTCTGACCCAATGGCCACATTACTTCTCCCTGAGGCATTGCTGCCTTTCACAAGCTCAGGCATATGGTCCGAAGAGAATGAAGAGATTTCCCTAAATAGCTACTTCATAATGGCCTTATGATCTGCCCCCTTCCTGATAGCCTCTCAACTTGAGGGATGATTAATTGTAATATATATTGTTTACCCACATACTGCTTGCATGTTTCCTGATGAGATCTTCCAGCAGTGTCACCCTCATTTCATTCCTCTTGGCAGGTCTCTTTTCTAACTGGGGCAGGCAGGTGTTGTTTTCATCGCAGCCCATCTTCCTGCCCAGAGCTGGTTGCTTCTACGATAACATCGAAGTGAGAAGAAAACTCAACGGCTCCTGGTGCAATGCTGAGATTCCTGGCTCTACTCCACTCCAGGACTCTGTCATTAGAAAAGAGCCAGTAGTGGACAGGAACTTCAAGACTTATACAATGTCTGTCAAAAATTCTCATTTCCATGTACAATGCCTTAATCTTAGATTTTTCTCTACAATAGAAGAAGGTTGGCATTCTAAAATGAATATGAAGCAGATTGAATAGTGAAGTCCTTCACTCTGAGACCATTTAAAAATCAACTTGCACTTTCAATTATTTGCACTTGAGTCATTTACAGATACGGGCATTCTTGTAGTATTTAAAGGGAGAAAACCTTAATATTTCCCTTGTGTTTTTTGAAAGTTCTCTTCCCTTGGAAAAGAAGCTTCCTTTTTTTTCAACTTAATGCTCCTGAGAATTTCTTCCAAGTTTGGTCTTGATGGATTTCTAAAATGGAAGTGGCAGAGACATTAGTGGTGATAATGTTGTTGTTACTGCCTTTCTACTACTGCTTGTCCACTCTTCCTTAAAGGGACTCTAAGAAGGTGTTTCCCCAAAACATTGTTAGCCAGGAATGATTAATCATTCCTTTCTTAATAAATCCAATTTCTCTTATGAAATTTGTTCCAATATATTTGCTTGAAATGTAGTAGGCTTTGTGTTTGCAAAAGGGGAAAGGAGACCTACAAATATCATGTTACTTTTGAGTAACTGTGCTCCAGGCCACTTCAACTAAACATACCATCTATTGGGAACTAGGAAGCAGATCTTTTAAAAGATAGTATTTGTAGCTGAGGGTTGAAATGAGGGGGTCCTTGGTGCTTTCTGAACTTGGTTGTTTTCTTTCAGACATTTCATTACCCAAACTCAGTAACATCATCAATGCTAGTTGCTAGTTGCAAAAAAAAAAAAATCAATCTCAGAGAGCACCAAGGACCCTCAGCAGATCTTTTGCCTGTAATAGCATCTCTCCGGAGATCCCATCCTGATAATGTTCACAAAGACCTGAAAACCTGGCTATCCTTTCAGGCATTGAGGCAGAATGAGTGCTGAGTTCTTGTAGAATCTTTTATTTGATAAAATATATGTTTAATTTTGGATACATATAATATTTATTCTTGTTATTATTGCTTTCTTGCTGGCCAGCCTTGTGGTGTTGGACAGCCTCTAAATTGTACATATAAAATAATACAATAAAATCTATATAAAAGCAGTAAGTTTGTAGGTATTGTTCCTGTTCTTTTTTTTAAAAAAAAAATATTTCCAAGATGCCTGTGCTTATTTCTCTGAATTTGGGCAGTATTTATTCTCACGGGTCTGTCTATTTTTCCCCCAGACATTATTTCTTTTATATTTATTTCTTTTCTGATGTTAGTCAATGAGAAGGAAGTTTGATGTTTGATGTTAGTCAATGAGAGTCAAGTCATTGTCAGCTCTTGGTGATTACATAGTTCTGGAGAGTGCTGGAGAGAACTCCTGAGAATACCATGGATAGCTAAGGAAACAAACTGATGGATCGTCAAACAAATCAACTCAGAGTTTTCACTGGAGACACAAAAGACCAAGCTCAAATTATCTTATTTGGACACATAATTCAAAGCTCTCATTCTCTGAGAAAGGCTCTAATCTGGGAAATATGGAAGGATAGAGGACAATGATAAGGTGAATGAACTCACTTACAGTGAATGCACTGTTGGAAAACCTGAAGATCAGGTTAGGACATATTGTCATGGAGAATATTTATGACAACTCCTATGTCTAGGAATTGATACTGATTTGAGGGGTCATAATTAATCAATCAATCAGTTTCACTTTGTTGTTCATTCTTGCTGTTCCACTAGATCAGGATGTTACATGTATTTGGATATTTTAAAGAGGATACAATTACTAATTTCCACATGAAAACATTTACATAAATAAACAAAAACAGCCATACAGCAAAATCCTTGGCAGGTTTTCTTACAGTTTCTCATTTGGAATGACAATATATTTTGCTAATATTTTCCCCTAAATATGAACAAATTTCCCCAATTGTGAATTTAGGCATAAGGAACCAAGAATCCCAACAAGGATCCTTACTTTTGAGCTGGAGTTCACCACTGGTTCATCTCTGCAAGCTTTCCATTGCAAAAACAAAAGGGATCCTGGATACAGAATCAACCAAATATATCTAAAAAGAAGGAGAGCACGTGAAGGAATCCATCTTTCTCCAAGTAGCTGCACTAACTATATTCTCTTTCTCTTCTGTGGCTCCCTTTGCAGTCCCTTGTGCCTGCACACTATTCTTTTGTCCTTCATCAGTCTTGTACTTAGTTACAGATGGAAAATATTAGCTCCAGTTTACAAAACATGGCCCAGTTTCCTTTAACACTGCACAGGTTGGACAAATCTGTCATTTGAGTAGGGTATCTGTTCTGCAGCCAATTTTGTAATCTACAAGCAATGTGACCCTAAGAAAGGAATCCTGGGTTAGCAGCCAAGCTTGGAAAATCCCTGTTTAGCACAATTGCTGCCAAAACGATCTCACTTGATATTCATTTTGGATTTGGTGGAACCTCTGCACAATGCATAGTGATAATACCAGTTTGGGAGTTAACTTGTAATGGCCCTAAGATAGATTTGGACAAGGCATAGCTTCATAAGATTTATGAGTGATTTTCACTTTATCTAAACTTTAGTTTAATTTCATGAGATTTGTGAGTGCTTTTCACTTTACTAAAGTTTAGTTTAATTTTTACAATTAGTTCTCATATCACAAGACTAAAAATTCATTTAAAACATAAAAATACTATCCAAGACCAATTTAGACTTGTAGTCCCTAACATATAGGTGAACTCAACTCATCTAGCTAAGGTAAGTTCAGTCAATTCTAATTATTATTATAAATCTCAGCATTTAACTTTTTACTTAAATCATATTAAGATTAAACAGTACAATTATTTTTACTGTAGTACTTATTTTGAAAAATAGTACATTTTTCTAACTAACCTCCCTAATAGTTTAGGGAACAATATTCATAAATAATTCTTGGGAATACATTCCCTTTAATAAGGAATAAGGTTATTTTTCAGTTATTGACTTTGCACATATTTCCAGTTCTGTTTGCTATTGCATATAATTTGCCTGGATTATGGAAGCAAAGGTCAACTATAATATTGGAGGGATATATTCCCCTTGAGCTTATCCTGAGTAGCTTATCTACACAAATTCCAATAATCATCTAATGTCTTTATCCAATATCCTTTATCCTATTGAAGATACCTGGGACTGAACTTGAGATCCTACATATGCAGGAAATGCTCTATAAGACATCCACTAGAAGGCAGACTGTAAATGCTATTTTAGTGTTGAAGTTCCGATGTAATTCCAATCTAATTTAAACCTTCTAGAATTGTACATGATATTTCACAATCACAAAATTATCCACAGAATTGCTCAAAATGTTGCAGCCAGAGTGTAGGGTTTACACATGGAATACATGGGGGAGATCACATTTATGATTTCAATTAAAATTATAGTTTATTTTTATTCTCAGTCCAATTTTCTTGACTTGCCTCTGTTCCTTTGGGCTGAAGTGATTTCTTCTTCTTCTTCTTCTTCTTCTTCTTCTTCTTCTTCTTCTTCTTCTTCTTCTTCTTCTTCTTCTTCTTCTTCTTCTTCTTCTTCTTCTTCTTCTTCTTCTTCTTCTTC
>QLTV01000972.1:641898-654054 GCA_003457575.1 Thermophis baileyi
CTCCTCCTCTCTCTCTCTCTCTCTCTCTCTCTCTCTCTCTCTCTCTCTCTCTCCTATCACCTATCTATCTATTTATCTATTTATCTATCTATTTGTAAAGTTGCTCATTTCAACAGCAAGGAAGACATATCTCATATATTCCTTGCAATGGGCATAGATAAACCTCTAAGTGGTCTCTACCACTCTCAAAAAGAGTGCTAATGACCACATGATTGCAAGAAATATAAATCCTTCCATTCCCTACCATTCAGTCACAATTGAAGAAGCTTCTTGGATGAGAAGCAAAACATTTTCTTCTTCTTCCTCAAGCAAAAAACTGTCCAGTTGCCTTTTGAAGGGGAAAAAAAGCACCTTTGAGACATGCTGTGCACTAATTTTTACATCCAGTGGTTTATCTTTCTTTCATTCAGCTACTCATGGATTTTAATTGTTTGGAATTCCTATTGCTTTGCAGGTGTGAAAAGTTCCTCTAGCTTTATTACTGCACATTGTACACATTTTAGTATTAAAGCTATACTATTAACCCTTCATAAATTAATTTTTTACCTGATTATTATTTTAACTGCTTTGTTTTATGTAATATTGTTTCTAATGGCATTTTAGAAACTTAGATTTTCATTTTCTGTGTTTTTCTTTTTTAACAATTACATATGCCTTCTTTCCAATTATTACTTTTTATATTATTTTCTATGATGTATACTTATTTCTCATGAGATAAAGTATTATACAGGTAGTTCTCAACTTACAACAGTTCGTTTAGTGACCATTTGAAGTTACAACGGCACTAAAAACAGTGACTTATGAATGTTTTTCACAAGACCGTTGCAGCATCCCCATGGGCACGTGATCAAAATTCAGATGCTTGGCAATGGATTCATACGGTATTTATATGGTTGCAGTGTCCCAGGGTCATGTGATCACCTTTTGCGACCTTCTGACAAGCAAAGTCAATGGGGAAGCCAGATTCACTTAACAACCATGTTACTAACATAACAACTGCTATGATTTACTTAACAACTGTGGCAAGAAACGTTGTAAAATGGGGCAAAATTCACTTAACAAATGTCTCACTTAGCAACAGAATTTTTTGGCTCAAATGTGGTCATAACTCAAGGACTACTTGTACTACAATTAGAAAACGTCATTTAAAAATTGTCTTTTAAAGATCTGTTCAAAGTTGCATTGTAATAATTAGGTACTTCCTTTAATGAACCATAATATCCTTTTCCTCCAATCCTATTTTTAAAGCTCTTTTCTATAATGTAGTTTCCTGAGGCAGCAGCTCAGAGGCTCAAGTATCCAAGCCTTTGTATATGGAACAACAGGACCAATGATTCTGTCACCCTAATCCTGGCCTTCAGCTTCAATTCCTTGAATAATTTCATCTTGCAGATTTTATGGTTAAGTCAATAAAAACACTGTTAACTGTAGGAATCTATTATATATGAATGGTAACTGAGTAATTCACCAGGACATAATTTTAGTCTGCAAAATCTCCTTTGTGCGTATCAATTAAGAAATGCCCTCAAGTTTGAGTCACACTCCTCAACATATCTGGTAACAGCTCACACAAAACATTCCAAACAATTATTTTACTTCCATCAGTCAACAGGGAATAATATGCAACCACACTGGAATTTTACAGAGAAGTGGGATGTGAGACAGAATTGACAGAAAAGGGAGAGGGAGGGAGAGGGAGGGAGAAAAGTACAGACTTCTGGGAAGTATCAATACAAACATCTTCAAGTACTGAATGTACACAGAAATCCTAGAACTTAGATCTATAATTCTAAGTTTTACTTCGAATACTAAATTTAGATATTATATTTTCTTTCAAAGATGAGAGGTCATTTATCATTTCAGGGTAAACTATCATCCTTTCCCATATAAATTATGTCCATCTGACTCAACCAGAGGACGTCTACTAAGCCCCCCACCCACACATCAGGGATGCGTGAAAGTGACCCCGCCCCCCAGTGGGTGTTCTTTATGACAGATCCTCTCCTATGGAATACCTTGTCTCCCAAGGAAAGGATGGATCCCACTGTCATGATCTTCTGGAGGCTTGTAAAAACCTAGGTTTTCCAGAAAGCATGTAGAGGGTGACTATGGAGCCAAAAGCATATAAACATTTGTTATGTATTTATTATATTGGATAAATAGTGGATGTGGATATTGCCTCCGAAGGACCATGTTGATCGTCCCTCCTTGGTTCTGGGGGGAGAAAACTTAATCCCCTCAGAACGGGTTCGCAATTTGGGTGTCCTCCTGGACTCACAGCTGAGATTAGATCAACACCTGACAGCTGTGGCCAGGGGGACCTTTGCACAGGTGCGCCTTGTGCACCAATTGCGGCCCTATTTGGATCAGGAGGCTCTGCTCACGGTCACTCATGCCCTCATCACCTCACGGCTTGACTATTGCAATGCGCTCTACATGGGACTACCCTTGAAGAGTGTCCAGAGACTACAATTAGTCCAGAATGCAGCTGCGCGAGCAGTCGTGGGTGTGCCAAGGTACACCCACACGAGTTCCATCCTGCGCGAGCTGCACTGGCTGCCAATTGCGCTCTGGTCACAATTTAAGGTGTTGGTTGATACCTTTAAAGCCCTACATGGCTTAGGCCCAGTTTATCTGGGTGACCGCCTTCTGCCACACTCCTCCCATCGGCCAGTGAGGTCGCACAGGGCTGGCCTTCTTCAGGTCCCATCAGCCAGACAGTCGGCTGGTGGGCCCGCAAGTGGCCAATGTATGTTTGTGTGAATGTTTTATTTTAATATTGATATATTTTTAAATTGTTTTTTTACTGTATATATATGTTTTTATTGTTGTCTTTTTTATATACTGTGAGCCGCCCAGAGTCCTTCGGGAGTTGGGCGGCATACAAATTTTATTAAATAAATAAATAAATAAATAAATAAATAAATAAATAAATAAATAAATAAATAAATAAATAAATAAATAAATAAATAAATAAATAAATAAATAAATAAATAAATTTATTTTTGTAGTTTTAATCATTAATATAGTATTGATTATTGATATTTGAACTCCTATAAACTGTCTAAAGTCCACTTGGATTGATTCAGTGGACAAATAAATAAATACAATTTCTAAGAACAATCAAAGACAATTACTAAGAAGTATGATGTTATATCTGTAAGAACTAGTGTTTCTATATAAATAATAGTAGGATATAGTAAAGAATATTCAGGGCCAGATCATTTGAAAATTCCAAATGTATATTTTACCAAACATCTTATTAATTCATTTATTAGAGATGCTGCAAATGCTACTCATAAGGCTTTCATATCAACTAACTTATTAACAGGGCATAAACTCAGAGCACAGAAACCCAGTGTAAGCAATGACAGAGATGAGATAAAGGAAAATCTGTGGTTAACAATATATATATCAGCGCTGTCCAAAGACGTCTCTGTGGTGATGTGGCCGGCATGACTAAACACCGAAGGGGCATGGAGCGCTGTTACCTTCCCACCAAAGTGGACCTATTTTTCTACTTGCATTTTTTACGTGCTTTCGAACTGCTAGGTTGGCAGAAGCTGGGACAGGTAACGGGAGCTCACCCCATTACGCGGCACTAGGGATTCGAACCGCTGAACTGCCGACATATAGATAGATAGATAGATAGATAGATAGATAGATAGATAGATAGATAGATAGATAGATAGATAGATAGATAGATAGATAGATAGATAGATAGATGATAGATAGATAGATAGATAGATAGATAGATGATAGATAGATAGATAGATAGATAGATAGATAGATAGATAGATAGATAGATAGATAGATAGATGATAGAGACAGAGATATATAGATATAGATATATAGATATATAGACACAGTATATATACTCTGTGTGTGTGTGTGTGTGTGTGTGTGTGTGTGTGTGTGTGTGTGTATATATATATATATATATAGAGAGAGAGAGAGAGAGAGAGACTATTATATCATGAGGTCATTTAAGGTGCCATGCCAAAGTGGATTCATGGCCAATGAATCTTACTTATTCAGTATAGTACCTGAGAAATTATCAGATAAATTAGCTACCAGTTTGTATGTTATCTTTTGCTTGCTATTTCACCCTGCAAGGCAGTTTATGATAACTGGATCTCAACAATGCATCTCTAGCACATTGGTAATCTGAACTGATCAGCGAATGGGTGAGGGTAAGGGGTAAATCCCAAGCTGCAAGCCATCAGCAACTGTCAGCCACCTCAACAGATCAAGCAGACATCTGTGCTTTATCAAACAAGAAGCATTTCTTCCCTTCACTCGCTATATTAATCTCTACTAGTCCTTCCACAGCTTTCATTTCAAAAAGCTTGGCATTATGTCTTATGCAGAAAAAGTAGCTGGATTCCATGAGCCGCAGCTGGTTTTGAGGACAACCTTTGAAATCTGAAATCTGAGACTATCCCAAAGATATTGTCATGCTTGCTTCAAGCTGCAGTAAAAATGAGGAACGGTGCTAATTACTTGAGTGGGGGAGGGACGTGTCTTTCTGGTGCTTTCAGTTGGGTTACATTGGGAGAAGGTTCTCCACCAACCCCACCCCCACATACACAATCATCTACTTTTCCTTCTGTAAACCAACTCAAGGAGGTTGTTTTAAGTGGCCATTAAAGGTCATTGATCTGGAAACAGCACAGACACACACACACACGTGCCAACCACCCTTCACGTATCCATTTACTGTCCAAGTTGTCAAATGATGACATTATTAGATATTAAGAAACTTCTTGTTTTGTCTTCAAGGATGTCATTTCACTTTGAACAATCATGTTGTCAAATAGGCAGAGTGATCAACAACTTGAGTTTCAGCATGGTAATTCTCACCAGGATTTACTCTCAAGTAAGTAGGTCCTAAACAATGGTCTTGATTGTTTTTGAAAGACAAGAGAAGGACACTACCTTTGCTGACATCACAATGTTACTGTATATTTTACTATTATGGGGGGGGGTCCTGTTTTGTTACTACTGATGTCTAATAATATACCAAATTCCATTTGTTAGGAATTGATTTTAATAATACAAAGTCATTTTAAATAAGTATATAACCATGGTTCTCTTTCCCAATATGTTCCATTTTATAAAGCAGTAAACTTTTTAATATTTTGATTCACATCACTGCCTTCTCAAAATTCACCAAAACAGATGGAAAAATAAGTATGTTTCTAAGACTAGTGCATTTAATGGGCAGAAAATCCCATACTCACACTGTTGATGTTTTATCTAGTTAGGTAATAAATAGTATGCAAGCAACCAAGTTTACAGAACTTAATATAATGAAATCAGTAAAACTATCAAGCAAATAAGAAATCTGGAAGGGTAATTTCCTTCTGGGGACAGGTGGTTGAATAAAGAGATCATAATCCTCTAAACCAGGGGTGTCAAACTCGATTTCATTGAGGGCTGCATCAGGGTTGTGTTTGACCTCGGAGGGCCAGGGTGGGCATGGCCAGGGTGGGCATGGCCAGCTCAACATCACTCGTGTCGGGGGCACCTGTGGTGGCCCGAGCGCTGTACCAGAGAAAACAGGCTCCCGAGCTCCATTTTTGGCTGCAACGGTCTCCTGTAACCCTCTGCCAACGAAAATGGAGCTTGGGAGAGCCGCGTGCACTGGCAGAGGCACCATGGGCCAGTCCTTCGCTGTTTCCAGGGTGGCCCTGCAGGCCAGATCTAAGCACCCTGTGGGCGGGATCCGGCCCACGGGCCTTGAGTTTGACACCCCTGACTTGCATGTTTACCCCCAGGCCAGATCCTATTTTTTTATTGCTGCGCGCATGCGCATGCGCACGGCGCGACCCTGAGCAAACCGGCAGCAAAAGGATCCAGAACCCACCCCTGTTTAGGAGACTCATTTAAGTAGGAGTCCTCGTAAGGAAAGGTGTATTTTTATAAATAGTCCTTCTCTTCAAGGATCTCTCTGATGGAGGAATTTGCTTGGAACTTTGAAAAGTCAAGCTTAAAGACAGATGGGGAATCTTAATGCTTCAATATCTGGTTAAATAAATTATTTAAATTTACATGATTGCCCACTTGATATATGACATGATTGTACTATGTGTTAGAACAGTGTTTTCACACTTGGCAATTTTAATTATGGGAGTTGAAGTTCATATATTTTAAAGTTACTAAGTGTGAAATACACTCTGTTAGAAAAAGTTGGCATTCTGTTAATAATAGGATTAAGCTGTGACTTCCCACCTTTTTAATATGGTTCTCCTTTTAAGCAAACTGGAAACTAGTATAAAAAATAAAAGCTTAAATACTGCAAGGGCTATTAAGTGACCAACATTTAGCAAACTTTTGAAATTTATAGTACTGTATATAACATTCTTTTTAAAATTAGCTAGAGGCTTCAAGTGGTATCAAATATGGTTTTGAAAATACTAAGTGGTCCTAGGTATTATGACCTTGGATCAAATCCAACAAACGTTCTGTAATGGAAACGCTCCATCAGCACAATAAGAGGATGGCAACGCTCAGCTTTTCTCTTTTTGTAGGCTATTGTGTCCCACCAAATTTCTCCAGGAATGTTGGACAGTCTTTTGGAAATTGGAAGAACTGTTGACAATGCTTCCTTTCTCCATTTTGCTGACAGAAATCTTGTGTTGATGGAGGAACACTATCTGGATTCCACCAGCTATTTCAATGCTCTTCACTACCTATACATGGTTATACCATGTATTCGTAACCAATTTATAATGTATTCATAACCATGTTTATACATTTTATGTATTCACAATCATGTTTATACTTTTTCTGTAATCTTATATATGCTTGACTAAACAAACAAACAAACAAATAAACAAACAAATAAATAAACAAATAAAATAATAAAATAAAATAAAATAAAATAAAATAAAATAAAATAAAATAAAATAAAATAATAAAATAAAATAAAATAAAATAAAATAAAATAAAATAAAATAAAATAAAATAATAAAATAAAATAAAATAAAATAAAATAAAATAAAATAAAATAAAATAAAAAAATAAAAAAATAAATACCTGATAATGGGTGCAGAAATGAGAACTGCCATTAGATGGCAGCAAAAGAGATACAGAAAATGTGATGCCCTGCTCAGATTTCTGCAACTGAGTTCTGGTAGATTTTCAGTTCATTTTGGGATCCAATCCAGAGAGCTGCTATTGTCTTTTAAAGTCCTTTTCATCTGAGAACTTAACTCCCTCCTTAACATGCAGACACTTAAATTCTCAGTTTGGCATCTGACACTGAGTTTGGTGTCTTCTCTAACAGCCGCTGCCTAATGAAAAATGACAGGTGGCATAGACAGGAAGAGCTAATTAGTACAGGTAGTTCTTGCTGAACATCTACTCATTCAGTGACCATTTGAAATTACAGTGGTGATGAACAAGGAGGACTTATGACACATCCTTGCAGTTGCAGCCATCACAATGTCCTTGTGGTCACATGGTTGTAATTCAGGTGCTTGGCAATTGGCTCACAATTCCATTGTCACAGTGTCCCTTGACCTTGTGATCACCATTTGCAATTTTCACTGCCAGTTTCTGACAAGCAAAGTCAATGGGGAAGCCAGTGGGAGGTAGGAAATGGCAATCATGTGGCCACTGGATGTTGCAACCCTAACTACAGTAACTAGAACTGCTAGGACTGCCATGGTAAGTTGTTGTGGTCATGTGACATTCTATCTTTTGACTGTGTCACTTAACAACAAAGTTCCTAGTTCCAATTACTGTCAGCAAGTGAGGACTACCTATTGACCTCTCATTATTAGCCATGGGGATACTTTGGCATTTATAATATTCTGGTATAAGGCAAAGATTTCTTTCTTTTCATGACTTTTTATTTACTGATTCAGTTTCCATGTTTTATTCCTCTACTTTCAATTTTACATTGACTTCTCTTTTCCCACAGATTCTTTTCTTCAGTTTTCTGTTTGATTCATGTTTTCTGTGTTTTCTATGAATTGTGGTTTTTTTGTTTCATTGTAGTTTTGTCTTAATCCATATAACAATACATAGCATTTCAGTCATAAAACATACTAAGCATCGTGTAAGTATAAATAATATTTTTGTGTTCCTTTTATTGTCTATTGGTGGAGATATTAATATTTATGTGACTGAATGCCATAAATCTCATACTTTAAGTTCAGTTTTTTCTTTGTAAATCAAACTTTAAAAAGAAACTATCAATTTGAAGTAATTAGGCTTCATGTTAACATTAAGAATGTCAGTATAGTCTCATAATATTTTCTTAGGTTTCTGACTAACTCTGTTAATGACATCTGATTATGTAAGAATAATGTTTGTAAATAACCGTAGTGTTAGTTTTCAGAAAACTGAGGATATTGTGAGTGAAAAAGAAAAAATACTCAAATATTCCATTATATCATATATCATATTATATCATGTCATCTATATCATGTCATCTATATTCAGTACTGCAGGCTACTTCAGCTGACTGTTTAGCAGTTCAGCGGTTCAAATCTCACCGGCTCAAGGTTGACTCAGCCTTCCATCCTTCTGAGGTGGGTAAAATGAGGACCCAGATTGTTGGGGGCAATATGCTGACTCTGTGAACCGCTTAGAGAGTGCTGTAAAGCACTGTAAAGCGGTATATAAGTCTAAGTGCTATATCATACCACATAACAGCTGCAGCTTCCTCAGTGAGAAATGATACAATACATATACTTCTAAGATAGTTTGTGAGTCTCTAGAAGTATTCACAGCACATTTTAAATTATTAAATATTTATGCCTTCTTCACACATGCCATGGATGGGTTAGAGAGTACTTTCAAGATGAGGACCCTTAAGCAGTTAATTACAGAACTAAGTTCTTTTTCTCATACTCACATTGCATATCAAATGCTCATTTATCAATGTCAGCCATACAGTAATCTTTTTCTTTACTCAGTACCATGATGCTCCATACTAGAGAAGAGTGTGCTGCTTTTGATTAATTCTTTGTTTTAGTAAAGTTCAGCATAATGGTCAAATAAGTTGGTTGAGCATTTTTTTTACAAGTATGTAGATAAAAGCCATCCAGAAGCAGAGACCTGTAATAGGGCTGTGTGAAGTATCTCGAAGAAGTGGTTTACAATACACAGAGATAATGTACTAATAAAGTCCTCTTTCTGAAGCATGTAAGCAGCCTCATCTTCTACAACAAGGGGTGTCAAACTCAATTTCATTGAGGGCCGCATCAGAGTTGTGTTTGACCTCGGGGGTGTGGGGGGCATGGCCAGGGTGGGCATGGCCAGCTCGATGTCACTCGTGTCAGGGGCACCTGTGGAGGCCCAGGCAGGGCTGGGGGAATCCATTGTCTCCAGCAGAGGAAGGTGAGACCAGGGAAAACGCCAAAACCTTGTCCTCCAGAGGAACCTCGCTATCCCTCTCATGCCACACGGAGGACCCCTGGATGGCAGTGCAGACTGTTCACTGCCCTAGGCAGCGGAGGGCAAGCAAGTTTGTTTTGCTAGCACTCTGGCAGCGAAAACAGAGCTCGGGAGGGGCGCTCCATTTTCGGCTGTGACAGCTCCAGCACTCTGCCAATGAAAACGGCTGCCACCAGGTTGTAGATCAGGGCCCAGTCAGCGTGGGCCAGGCTGAGGTACCATGGGCCGATCCTTTGCTGTTTCCAGGGTGGCCCCGCGGGCCAGATTTAAGCACCCCATGGGCCGGATCTGGGACCCGGGCCTTGAGTTTTCTACAACATTCACAGGCTGCTTCAAAAATCTTTTCTGTCTCCACAAACATAGGCACGCATAGCATAGTCCCTTCATTTCATGGGCAATCAATAATTTTTTAAAAGAATCAGTATAACTCTGACTTCTAACAGAGACTTCATTCATTCTCTGAATCAATATAGCTCAACATTAGACCAAGGATCATGATCCTGTAACTGGAACCTCTAGAGTTCTCTATAGCCTGATACACTGGGAGATGCTTTCCTTGTCTTCCTTCCTTTCTCCAACGGGTTCTATTATAAGTTATTGCTGAATATTCTTAATTTTAACCCCATCAATATCATTGCTAATCAGCCAGGATCTTTTAGACCAAGGGTGTCAAACTCGCGACGACACATCGTCACGTGATGTATCGCAACTTTTTCCCCCTTCGCTAAAACAGGGATAGGCATGGTCAGCGCAGGCCACGGGTTTGTTTTAGATATTTGCAGGGAAACTAAATTCAATGCAATGATAGGTATACCAGATAGAAATCTCCATATATTTGACATGGATTTGAATGCTTGCAGCTTCAGAATTATCTCCTTCTTGACTGTCTTTCTGTTTCAGAAAAAGTATCTTGTTACGGTAGATGCTTTAATGACTTGATATAGAAAGCAAGACAATTTTATATCAACCTTCACTGACTTTACATCTTTTCAGTTCCTGCAGTATTCATGCTAAAGGATGATGGGAATTGAAGGATGATACATCTGGAGATACCAAAGTGGAGAAGGCTACTATATAGAAAGTAGTAGTTGTTTTCCAAGAGACAGTCTCCCTATTATTGCAATCCCAGCAGGCATGAATTGTTCAGCATAGTGTGAACAGCAAGGGTCAACTTCAAAGGGGCTGTATTGACATATGGATTCCATATCACCTCAAGAGTTTCTATGTGCCAAATTTCTCCCATAATTAGGCTTTGCAAGCAGGGCTGTGAAATTATTATTTTAATTTTAGACTTCCTTTTATCTTTGAGCAACAACATTTGTTTTGGCACAGGCAAGATAAACCTTAATAAATTGATTGGCAAACAGTATGTTTAGCAATGAAAATGATACCCAACAAGGGATTGGAATATAAGGAACTGAGAGATTTAAGGAAGGATATGATTCATAATGCCATAAAGAAACATAAGCTTCCACATCTGTGATTGTATTATTGTCTAATATTTTAAAATTGATTATCAGAGCTAATAGGCTTATTCTTTTATGTGAAGAAAAGCTACTTTTATTTTGCTTTTTCATCTCTTAATAAGTAGACTAGATCAATGGCATCCTTTTTTGTAGATTTTGGCTTTATCATGGTATATTCATGTTGTTAGGCTCAGATTAACAAACTATCTTCAAAGAAGTCAATATCAGGTCTTAGATCTTTCACTTCACAGTAAAATGCAGCTCATCCATTTTGTATATTGTATAATGGCATCATTCTGTATATCTATCATCTATCTATCTATCTATGTATCTATCATCTATCATCTATCTATCTATCTATCTATCTATCTGTCTATCTGTCATCTATCTATCTATCTATCTATCTATCTATGTATCTATCATCTATCTATCTATCTATCTATCTATCTATCTATCTATCTATCTATCTATCTATCTATCTATCTATTTATCTCTTCTCAAACTCCAGAAATCATTAAAATTAAATAGTTTTCTAAAACTGCTTGGATTATAATTAGTTTCTAAATAGGGAGGGTTCAATTTGAGTGCTATCTCTAAGAGAGCAAGCGGCTTTCTATCCCAGCTCTTTTGAAATTAAGGAAAGGGAAGGATAATGTGGAAAGGGTAGATTTCAACTGTACTCAGCATCAGGTTTTCTATTGACTCATGACTAGTCCAGAACCTTTTACAAAAAACTGAATTTAACATCATCTTATTTGCTGGGACAGCACATTTTTATTTCCAGGACATTCACATATCTTCTTGCAATAAGTAAATAAATAAATAAATATAAATGGTACTATATTAATTGGTAGATATTTTGACAGGATTTAATCATCTATCAAAATCACTCCAGGCTTTGCTAACATCTTTTTTCCCTGGTTTGTCCATTAAATGTTGGAAAGAGTTTTGGTAATGCTCTGTCTTTGTCTGTTCAAGCCTGATCATTCATAGATAGATAGATAGATAGATAGATAGATAGATAGATAGATAGATAGATAGATAGATAGATAGATAGATAGATAGATAGATAGATGCTAGAAAGGTGTGTGTGTGTGTGTGTGTGTGTGAGAGAGAGAGAGAGAGAGATTATAGATATATATTCTCCTTATATTTATGTATATATGTATTTCATTTGAGTATGTGTGCAGTTAACCAACAAGAATAATAGTAAGAGAAACCTTACAGCCTTCCTTGTGAAAGTAAATATAACACCTACTTTCATTGCATTAGGATAAAT
>QLTV01000972.1:685271-752440 GCA_003457575.1 Thermophis baileyi
AACTTAGACCTTCGCCATCTTCGATCAGACCTAAGCATAGTACATAAAATTATCCGCTATAATGTCCTACCTGTCAATGAATACTTCAGCTACAACCACAACAATACACGAGCATACAATAGATACAAACTTAATGTAAACCGCTCCAAACTCGACTGCAGAAAATACGACTTCAACAACAGAGTGATCAATGCCTGGAATTCACTACCTGACTCTGTGGTTTCTTCCCCAAACCCAAAAAACTTTAACCTTAGACTGTCTACTGTCGACCTCACCCCATTCCTAAGAGGTCTGTAAGGGGCGTGCATAAGCGCACCAGCGTGCCTACCGTCCCTGTCCTACTGTCCTATTGTCCTCATCTATCTGTATTCACTTTGATTATGTTTATGTTTATACCTATACCTGCTATCTTGTACATGTTTGACAAACAAATAAATAAAATAAAATGAATAAATAAATAAATAAATAAAAATCTATGGTCATTAGCCACAGTCATCCCTATCTTCAGAAAGGGAGACCCCAGCCTAGTTGAAAATTACAGACTAATCTCACTAAGTTGTGTCACCTGCAAAGCCATGGAATCAATCATAAACCAATCCATTACCCTCCACTTAGAGACAAACAACCTACTCTCTAACAAGCAGTTTGGTTTCGGGAAAATTTTGTCCTGTAATCTGCAACTCCCACACTGCAAAAACATTTGGACTACACAACTCGACCAGGGTAAAGCAATAGACGCAATTTACATAGACTTCTGCAAAGCCTTTGATTCAGTGGTACATAACAAACTACTGTTAAAACTAAAGTCTTATGGCATTTCCGGATCCCTACATAAGTGGATTGCTGCGTTCCTGTCAAACAGGCAACAAGTAGTCAAAATAGGGAGCGCCCTATCAAACCCTGCACCAGTTAACAGCAGTGTCCCCCAAGGCAGCGTTTTAGGACCCACACTCTTTATACTTTACATAAATGACCTCTGCGATCATATTATAAGCAACTGTGTCCTCTTCGCTGATGATGTAAAACTATTCAACACCACCAACAATGCTGCTGCCCTACAAAGCAACCTTGACTATGTGTCAGAATGGTCAAACAATTGGCAATTCCAAATATCAACCAATAAATGCTCTGTCTTACACATTGGCAAAAAAAAATCAGAACACCATATACAAGCTGGGCGGATACCCGTAGATGACCCTCACTCTGTCAAGGACCTTGGAGTACTAATCTCAACCGATCTAAACGCCAGAGCTCACTGTAACAGCATTGCCAAAAAGGCATTAAGAGTTGTCAACCTAATCTTGCAAAGCTTCTTCTCCGGTTATATTGTACTGCTAACCAGGGCATACAAAACCTTTGCTAGACCAATTCTCGAATACAGCTCGTCTGCCTGGAATCCGCACTGTATATCGGACATTAATACAATTGAGTGAGTCCAGAGGTATTTCACGAGAAGAGTACTCCACTCCTCTGCTCACAACAGAATACCTTATGCCACCAGGCTTGAAATTTTGGGCTTTGGCATGACCTACGCATAGTTCATAAAATTATCTGCTACAACGTCCTACCTGTCAACGACTATTTCAGCTTCAACCACCACAATACACGAGCACACAACAGATACAAACTCAAGGTAAACTGCTCCAAACTCGATTGCAGAAAATACGACTTCAGCAATAGAGTGGTCAATGCCTGGAATGCTCTACCTGACTCCGTTGTTACTTCATAAAACCCCCACAGCTTCAACCTTAAACTGTCTACCGTGGACCTCACCCCATTCCTAAGAGGTCTGTAAGGGGCATGCATAAGCGCACCAGTGTGCCTACCGTCCCTGTCCTACTGTCCCCATTTATTTGTACCCTGTATTTACTGTATTCATATTCATGTTTATACTTACACCTGTTATCTTATGTTTGACAAACTAAATAAATAAAATAAATAAATATGAAGACATCCATTAACTGGATCAGGAGAGAGCAAGGGGCTGTGTGTGGGGGGAAGAATGAGGTAGGTCAGTGGAGATGAACGTGTGAATGGGAGAGGAGGACTAATGTGAAATACCACCATTATAAAAAGTTTAATATTTTGAGTTGTTCTCCTTGAAATGTTGTCCTCCTTGAATATATGGCAAAGGCTGCATCCAATTTAGGGCTATTGGATCTGAGGTATAAAACCCCACAAGACTGCAGCCTCTTCTGTATCTGGTAGCGATAATCCAGTTGAATTTCAGAATGGCTATAGAAAACAAAACTTCAAGGACATCACCCTGCATTAATGAAAAATACAGCTTGGGCCTCTTAGAGCATGATCAAAATGTTTAAGTTAAAACAGAACTTATCTATCTTCTGTCCTCTTTAAAAACTTAGGAAGCAAGAAGTCAACAACGCAGCCAAGAGGGAATAGGACTTAGATAACACAGCTGTGGGATTAGGGGGAAAAAAGATCAAGCACAAGTGTAGTTTAAGCCTCTATTGTAATTAAAACATGAAATGTGGAACAAATTGCATTTTGGGAGATCAAGTTTGTAAAATGCTTTATTTATATTTCAGGGAAATACTGAATCTATTTTTACACAATCACTCATTAGTCTGATCACAAAACATACTCACACAATGGAAAACATATTAACCATTCATCAATAATACTAGTAACTAAGATTTTTTATTGAAGTTTTCTTTACAGTTTTTTTAAAAAAACTGCCTTAGATCAACATATTTATGGGTTAAAAACCATTTTCTGTGTTATTTTCAATAGACACTATGTACATTTTTTAAAATCACCTATTTATTTTAATACTAATGTACTACCTTTCCAAGACTCAAGATGGCCCAGAAAAGCCTATTATTCCATCTTTCTGAAAATAAAATTTATTCAGCTTTCTAATTCTTTCCCCTTTTTAGTTACCTGTGTGCCTTTGAAATCTGTTCAAGAAGTGTAGGGGCCCTGTGAAGAAGTGGGAAACGGGCCCATGAAGCATTGCAGGAGAACCTATTTCCAGTTCCATCAGTGGAAATTGCTTCTGCTAGTAGAATATTGGGTTGGATTTTGACTTCTGTGAGTGTTCTCTGCTACAGGTAATGCTGCACATTGATTGATGCTAGCCTAACCAATGAGAAACAGCTGAAGAAATCCTTGTTTGTTTATTTGCTAGATCACTTTTTAAATGCAACATGAAAACCTGACCACAGAGAAACAATAATTTAGGTCAGTAGAAAGCTAGAGAGAAAACTCACATTACCAGATTAATGGTGGCAAGGTCTTCCCATCATAAAAAGTAATCTTTTTTGCTGCTCCGCATGATAATTCCTCATATAATAATTTATTTATTTTTTAATTTTTTTTGGATATATACAACAATTCAAAATCACCTTCACATCTTTAAACTACATAGGTCTTCTCAAAATCATGTTAATGGGAAAAGGAGGGAGGATTTCCTATCCCCTCTGTCATATTACCCTTCCAGCACTAATGAGGTTTGTAGCCATCCATTTTTAAACATTCTCTGTGATGTCCAATAAACATGATATTTTGTTGAATGAATTTCATCTTTATAACACATTAATACAGTGATGAATACATAATCTCTGAAAGTCAGAGATCCTAGAATAAAATATGCCCGCATCTTCATTTTTTTTTTTTAGGAACAATTTATTCAGCTGCATTAGACTTAAAAACAGAAGTGACACACTTCTAATTTGGTTTTTTTAATGTAATTTTTTAAATCAACATTGAATTGTTATATTTCATAATAGGCTGTTAAATGTTATTAAATATGATATAAATGAAGTATATGTACAGCAGAATCGTGATATGTAACATTTTAAACGATAAATACTAAGCTAAAAATACAGACCTTCATATTAAATTAATGAGTATCATGCAGCATGCATAAAAAAAGCAAATGGTGTAACCTTTCCAAAATCTTTGAATTTAATTGTAAGAAACAATGAATGGTCAGAATCCATTTCTATCACTAGAATGTTTGAGTCAATGAAGGGACATGTTGGTGGGTTTCTCAACACACAGAGGTAGCCATGCCTTATATCTGAAGTAGAAGTATTAAATATCATTTTTGGTTTGGTTTGGTTTGGTTTGGTTTGGTTTGGGTCAGTCTTCATTTCTGGCAACTTCCTGGAAGAGCCCATGAATTTTCAGAAGTGGTTTGTCATTGCGTTCTTCCTAGAGCTAAGAGAAAGTGACAGGTGCAAAAGTCACCCAACTGGCTTTGTGCCTAAAATGGTACAAGAACTCAAGATCTCGCAGTTATCTAGCCTGCTGCCTTAATCATCACACCAAACTGGCTCTCAACATGTAAATAATACAGAGCTTTTGAATCTTTTGTTTTTGGGGAATTTCTTACTTAGAAAATATATCCTACTGCAGAAAAAGAGTACTCTATTTTAAAACCAAGAGGTGTGCAATAGAATATTAAATTAAAGCTGGCTGCATAGATAAAAGCTTTCATTGGACTTCCAATTCATGAATATTTTGATTAAATAATCTCTGCAAAAGAAAAGTACATTTAAAAAAAAACAGAACCTCTTTCTATTGACCATTTGAGTACTCTGGGCTCTTTTTAAGTTCTCCTTACTTTAGCTGATTATCACATAGCAAACTATGTATTCTCAAGAGTTTCAAAAGTAGTTTGAAATGCAGCAGAGGGCTGGAGAAAAATGAATCTATTGTGAATACAAAAATCTGATCTCTTTTTAGGAACTGTGGATCTGCGAAGCTGTGGGTAATAGAACTGTAGATAAAAAAAAGCCGCTTGTGAATAGTAAAAAGGAAGGCTGAGTAAATCCTTTAAAAACTATTCCAGAACTTCGTAGAAAATTTGCAGCACTATGGAACTCAGTCTCTGTAGGAATAACTAAGTTGATGTAACTATGAGAGATGGGAATAGATTCATTTGTTGTGTATCCATAATTTTTCTGTTACTTTACAGACATGCAAAAAGGCAGGTGGACATTTGTGCATGATTAAAGTACATTTTTTCAAAGTTACATTATCCATAGTTTTGTTATTTGTAGTTACTAGTCTAGAAAAGAAATAAATAACAGAGATATTATATTTTAGATGGCTAAATATTTATTTTTCACATATTCTGTTCACATGACAGAATGATTTTTAATGTGATAAATGGTAATATTTCTTTAAACTGTCCTAATGATTTTAAGAGATATTGACTGCTCTTTGTTATGCTAAATAATTGAAATAGATCATCTACATTTCCTATAAAAATACACCATAAACTATTTTTAAGCCATGTTTCCCACCAGAGATCAAGCTTATATATATACACTTATCCATGTTGAAAACATTTCCCTGATAAATGTGCATATAATTACATGATATGTATTCTTTTACATGCAACTTCTCTTCTGAAAGTTGGCACAAGACAAGAACTTACGTTTATGAAATTCAAAAGGGCCCAGATGATTTTTCCTCTTTTAGGTTGGAATGTTTTTTGTTAGCAATTGATTACGAACTAACAAAAAGGATTTTTTTCTTTTTGTTTTGTTTCCATGAAAGTTATTTTGGACTAAAAAGGCCCACTTTTACCTGTCAGAGATGTGACACCACTCACTGTGCATAGTTAATGGAAGCCTATCTGAGTGTGTATGCTTCTGTTTGACTGAACCACCACATCCCATCATCCAAGATGATTATTTGCAGCTATCTGCTTACAACTAGAGTTGAATCATACCGTTCTTTTAAGTGGATCTACAGGGTTATAATCCTCAATCTGTTTTCATATTTAACACAACTTCCTCATATGAACAGCAACATTACTAATAAATTTATGGTAAAGAATAATTTCCATCGATAGGATAATTTGACCCACAGCTATATTTGTCAAGGCATTGTCCCAGGGGTGACATTCAAATTTTCCCCCTACTGGTTCTGTGGGTGTGGCTTGGTGGGCATGACCAAGCCACACCCACCAAGCCACGCCCACAGAACTGACAGAAAAGTTCGGTCAAGTCTTCTAACGTTCAACCTGGCTGCTTCTCGCCTCCATCTCATGTTTGCTCTGTGTGTATGAGCCGGAGAAGGAGGAGAGGAGTGAGTGGGAGGGGCGGGGCAGGGCGGGACGGGGCCAGTCAGTGGTGCAATTTACTGGTTCTCCAAACTGCGCATAATCGTCGCCACCGGTTCTATAGAATCTGTCCGAACCTGCTGAATTTCAACCCTGCATTGTCCATTATCTTTTCACACACTCTACTGTTCATATAAGTAAACCATCTATACAGTTACATAAATAGCCAATTATATAGGATGAACTAAAATTGAAAAATACTGAACATTCCAGTAAAGCATCATTTTCTTATGGGGTTGCATACTAAAAATATAACATTAATGTCAAACATCCATCTGTTAAGGAGAACAATAAAAATGTAATGACATATACTCATCTTTAAAAGTAATTCTTGTTCTAACTATAGATAGCTGCATTGTCAAGTGATGAACTGTTAACATTCTGAATTGATTCTGGGAATAAAATTAATTGCCTCCAAAGCTGTTTAAGAAACAGACCTCTTTTAGCATTGTTTCATGACCATTGGCAAGAGCAGTCTGTGGGTTCCTGAATTGTATAGCTGACCCAAGTTGAGTTACCACTGCAATATAATTGTACAGTTCGCCTATGTAGTCCCAGTTCTCTGCAACATTTGCAGAATCTTGCATATGTATTAATGTTATAATTATATATGCTTGCAGAAGGACATTTTCCATCGCAGGAAACAATGTTTACCTGGGAATAAATACACACAAAAAAACCCCAGTAAATAAAATGGCTTAATATGTGCATGACTTCCAAACATTAACAGAGATGATGCAAACAGTAATGGTTCAATGCTTACCGGTGTATTACTTCGACAATCATTCTTGCGTATTGTCATCCTAACAGTCACTTTTTTACAGAATTTTCCATCTTCTTTACCTACAAATAATGAATTGTTTGGAAAATATGAACGTCTCTATGCACATCTGTACACCAAAAGGGGATAAAATATGCTAAGAAAAAATTATGAAAAGAAATTAAGTAACTACTGATGTTCTTGTATTTATAACTTTTAAATTAGGTATTTTTTAAAATAAGGGTTAAAAAAAACAAAAAAAGGTTTGCCCAAAACACTAGAGATGCAGTGTTTAGATACTATAAAGATTATGCTTTGCTCTGGTACAATTACCACTAAAAGGAGTGAAACTTATACAGCTGCCAGATCCACTTTCTAAAGTGGCAGAAACATAATCATAGGCATTTATTTTAAAATCCTGGGATGTCAGCTCATACTTCTAATTAAGAATTCAGATTGATAAACATAAGTTAATGGATTTAAGCCAAAGTCCTCAAACTGTGTAGCATTTATATTTTACTCCAGAATCTGAAATTCTGACAGTAGTTTAATCTAGGTGAAGTAATACTGTACAACGAAGTGGGCATGGTAAATACATAAATCAACATAATGTGTCTATTCAATATTTATAATGTTTAACATACATAGCTATGCATATATGCTATTCTGCTGAAATTTGCAACATATTTAGCAAATGTAAGGAATTTAATGCAATAAGGTATTGTAATGATGTTTAATGTAACTTATGTAAGGAATTTTGAGAATTGTGTTTAAATGATCTGATACAGTATTGTGAGTATGACATATGACCTGGTGAGTCAAGTCTCAATTCAATTCCACAATTCAACAATGTGATGGAAGGAAGAGCCATTATTGCCTAACTGGTCACATAAAATTAAACACATAAGATGCAATTGTAGGATTGGGACAATTCAGCTATACAATTTTCTAAATACCTTCTGCTTATCTCATTTCTCTTGAACTGGCTATCTGTTTTAAATACAGTAAGCAGTTTGCAATCTGGCTAAACTGTAAGATTGGCATAGCAGGAAAGGCGCTTCCTATACCCAACATGTGTAACTAAACATAATTTGATTAATTAAATTCAGTGTGATATGTAGCATAGGACTGTAGTTTCATCTGCCTAAAAGACAACAAAGCCATAATTGAGGGGTCCTTGGTGCTCTCTGAGCTTGCTTGTTTTTGGCAGACATTTCATTAGCCAAACTAGGTAACATCATCAGTGCTAGTCCATCAGTCCAGTAGCACAGATGATGTTACCTAGTTTGGGTAAATGAAATATCTACAAGAAAACAAGCAAGCTCGGAGAGCACCAAGGACTCCTCATGTCAACCCTGAGCTACAAACGTTCTCCTTTATTAAAGCAATAATTATAATTAGTTTATTAATGGCTCCATTTTTTGGCTTCCCTGGATGGCTGAATCCTGTATTTTCATATCATATTTAGTATGTTTATAACTATAGATTTGTTTGTTCTTCGGTTTTGTCCTAATGCCAGATTGTTGTATTTAATACTTCTATATCATAATAGCAATAGCACTTAGACTTATGTACTGCTTCATAGTGCTTTATAGCCCTCTCTAAATGGATTACATGATCAGCCTATTGCCCCCAACAATCTGGGTCCTCATTTTACCGACCTCGGAAGGATGGAAGTCTGAGTCAACCTTGAGCTGGTGAGACTCGAACTGCCGAACTGCTGGCAGCCAGCAGTCAGCAGAAGTAGCCTGCAGTACTGCATTCTAACCACTGCGCCACCATGACTCTTAATATAATATAATAAATGAGAATATTCAGATATTTATTTAGGATCTAACATTGGAAAACATGCCATGCTCTCTGCAGAAGTGTTATTTGAATAGCAAGCTTTAATAAGCAAAAAAATATTTTCTATGTTCTACAGCAGTGTTGAAATTACTCAGTTAAGCAAATAAAATAAATCATGCAGCAAATTAAATGCTATGCAAATGCTTACTGCCAACAGTACATTGTTGGCTAACAACAATGCACTGCCCATACAGTGCAAAATGAAAAGATGTAAGCAAATCTGAAGAATGAGCAGTTAGTACTACAATGCAGCTCTTTTAAATCAGGTTTTGTGACCGGAGGGGCATTATGTTTCTAGGAGGGAGTACATTGTTGGAAATCAACAATGGCTCTGTTTGGTTCATTCCTACTGATTTCCAAGAAAATGTACCTGTATTACACTTAAGGCTAGGTGTAGGTGTAATTGGGCTAACAGGGAATGGGAGCAAAAATGATACTCCAGAACCTAAGGACATTACAAATTGAACATATTTATTATACATGATGAATAGATGCCCCAAATCAGTATTCAGCATTTTATCTTTACTTATGCTATCAACAGTAGCCTCTCAACTGAATTGTCTATGGATGATTATGCTGAATAAACATATGCATTAAAAATGATAATTAAAAAAACAACATTATTAACAAACTATCCATTCATCACTAGTGAAGATACTACTTTGATTACAGATACACTTCGTTTCATCCTAGCTTCAGATCCAGAAATGTTTCCTTCAAAAACTGGGATCTGTTTATGAAGATGTAACCAATAATATTTTTGAAATTTGTATTGACAATATACAAAGTGAGAGATTCCACTGAATAAAATGCCCTTAAAACTCTGTAAATGAAGACTAGAGTCAGAGTATTACTTATTTTGCAACAATTTAATAGACATCTTTTATTGTTTACATTGCTATTGATGATAATCAATGTTTGAAATTCCTTCTCTTTCATGCCCCCAAATACTGACGCTTCAGTAGCAACTTACATGTCTTGCAACATCCTTCAAGGAATGGGACAATGTATCCTCCAATCTACAAAAATAAAAGTCAGATGCACTATATATACACTGTAAAATTCTTCATTATATTTCTAATTGTATATGAAAAACATAATTAGAGCTGAGCCTAGCTGCTATTATGAAACCTAAACTAATGCAGATAGAAGTGCTCTATAGCTGTAGATGTAAGAGTCAGGAGAAATAATGCTTCCCATGAAAAAAAACTAACCTATATTCCGGTCTTCAGCTATAAATATTTTGCGATGCATCTGCTTGCGATAATTTTATGGTCCCCATAAAATCATATGAAAAGAAATATGTTGAAGCACTAACCTTCACACATTCTGTTTCATTAAAAGGTGGACAGCTGATGGGTGATGTAATTAGAACTGATCCAACTGGTGTATTTATGCAATCATATTTGAGACAGTTTAAGGTCCAACTTGACCCAGGCTACAAAATATTTAAAAAAACATTATCAGAAATACAAAAGTACCACAGTATTATGCAGAATGTTAGAAAAGCAGGACCAAATGCCAAAAGCTCTGCTGTGCTATTACCCTTTTTCTTAATCTACAATGCAATGTATGCTTTGGGTCTCTTTGAGAATTTTTTTTTTGTAGCTGTATGCAGTAATTATATTCATCCTTATCAAATCCTTCCACAGTTGAATGGGGTCAATATAATGTGCACAGCAATGTAGATCTATGTGAAGAGTAAATCAGTACCAAAGCCTACTTACCAATAAAGAACAGTGGCATACAATAATCATTATTCTTGGATAGCAAATTAGACTCACTGTTTATCATACTGAATACACAACTTTCACTATGAAGAAATGCCACTATGAAGAATGATCAGGAATTGTGTTAGCTCACTACCAAGATCAGCATTTCCTTGTGTTCTGTGAGCTATACGTTAATCAAAGTTATGCTCACTAGGATTTGAAATATTTGGGAGTGATGCACAGTTGGGTCTTTTGTAATGGATTGTAGAATGGCTCTGGTCATCTATTAAACATATTCGGGATTCATGACATTAAATCTATCATGCTACTAAATATATCATAAAGTTAAGTATGCACAACTTTGTATTTCCAGAATACCATCTGATTTCAGATCACTGTGATTAGTGAAAAGAGATAAGAGTAGTATTTGGAGTTGCAAATGAAACTGAAAATGTGCACTTAGTTAATCAATGAACACCCCCTACAGAGCCACCCAAAATATCCCAAATAAACCAAAAGACCTAGCAGCCCAGGAAGAAAAAACAGAAGTGACCTACAACATACAGTGTAAAAACTGCAATAGCCACTACATAGGGCAAATAGGCAGAAGACTAGCACAGTACATCCATGAACACCAACTAGCAGTCAGAAGACATGATGAAAACTCCTTAATTTCACAACAGATGGACAGACTTAACTATAGTTTCAACTGGGAAACTCTGACCATCTTAGACCAAGCCAAGTCCAAAAATGCTAGAGAATTCCTGGAAACCTGGTACTCTGACAAATTGGCCATCAACAGGCAAATAGACATAAACAACAACTACAAACCATTCAAAAGAGACAATCAACAAGCCAAAAAAAGGAACAAAAAGACCAAAACACCTCATCATCATCTATCAACACCCAGAGACTGACACCAAGATTAATATTAACAATCAAGAAGCAAACAATACCCCAATTAAGGAACTGCCAAACAAGCTAACAGTCAACAACCCAATCAAAGAACTACCAAGACCACTCCACCAACACTGACAGGGAAAACACTACAATATAAAATGGGAGCAAATCCAACTTCCTACTTGCACTGCCAAAGTTATCTAGTTTGGGTAATGAAACGTCTGCAAGAAAACAACCAAACTCAGAGAGCACCAAGGATCTCTCACACCTTCTCCTTTCTTTAAAAAAAAAAAAAAAAGCACATACCTTAAAGTATGAAATTGTTCCATTGGTGAATGTGTGAACACAAGACACATTTTTGCATTTTCCACAGCAAGTTGTTAGATCCTTTGGACGTTCATATACTTGATGCTAAAAAGGATAAGGATAAAATATTGAATATCGTTGAAAACAAATAGCAAAATTACAAGAATAAAAACCCCACAACAATACTATAATTGCTCTGTATTGTATTTGCTATATGTTCATGGAAAGTATATAAAAAAATTAACAAAACTTTGTTAAGGGGAGCTTTACAAAATGTCTTGGTATGAGCAAACCAGCCGTCCTCAAAGCATTAAAGCCACCAGTCCTCCTTGAAAGGCTTCCCTAGCTTTCTGCAAAATGTATGTGCACACAGAGACACTTTGCTTCCCTTCAGCAGAATTGCTTATTTTTTAAAAAATTAAACTACAGTGTACTTCAGTGGCTACTTTGACTTGGACTTAGATTATCTAGGTTTACTGCTGCTTAAAACCAAAATTCATTGTGGCTCTTTCTGTATGAGCGGTTTGAATTGAAAGGGCAACTACTGCTTCACTTCATTTTTCCCATTGCAACAGAGTAGGGAATGTGAATAGAATACATCAATCCAGAGTTCTCACTTGAGGTACAATGACCAGGCTCAAGTTATTGTCTTTTAGACCCATTACATCAGGGGTGTCAAACTCGCAGTGTCACATTGTTGTCACGTGACGTATCGTGACTTTTTCCCCCTTCGCTAAACCGGGGGTGGGCATGGCCAGCGCGTGACGCATCCGGCCTGCGGGCTGCAAGTTTGACATCCCTGCATTACATGAAGACCTAGTTCTCTTTAAAAGTCTGTAATACTGGGAAAGGTAGAGGGAAAGAAGAAAAAGATACATCAGCCCTATAAGATAGACCAAACCAAGAAATAGACACCATGGGGCCTAAAACTATTATTGTTAGAACAGCTATAATAGCAAAAACTTGTAAATCTGAACTTCTTTTATCTTCATGTGAAGCGGGAAGGGGACTGCCTGAGGCATGTTTATAAATCTCTTTCTTGGTATGGGCTCAAGCCACATTTATCTGATTGTTCCCTTGGTAACAGACCTTCCCTCTGTCCATCAAGGCCATCCTCTCTATTATTTAAGAAAACAACCAGCAGCAAGATGGCTGGGTATATATTTGGAAGACTAGACCAGGGATAGTTCATATAGGAGAAGGTCTATCTATGTGGTCACTAAGTGTTAACGTGACACATAATCAGGTTACCGACACTTAAACTTTCTTTGAATATTTGAAAAGTTAGAGCATGGGACTTGGCATCTCAGGTGAGGGACTCAAGGACTTTAGATTATTATTCAGGGAACAGCCAAATTCAAGGACTGTTCTAGCACATCCAGGTGGAGGATGGGATGGATTCATCTTGCCATTAATGTCCTCTCTCTCTTTTTAACTTCTCAGGGAAAACTTATAGTTTAATTTTGAACTTCTTACAGATTTGCACCTTGCTGCACAATCAATAATGGAGGTATTCATCCGATAGAACTTGGTAACAGGGTCAAATATACTTGTGCAGTATGAAGTGTGACAAATGCCAGCAGATGAGTGTTCAACAATGGATTGTCCTGGAAGCAGAACGCCTCTTTCATTGTTCAGACATACTTTGTCTTTTGCTGGAAAAATTTCAACAAATATGAACAACATTATGTAAAATTGTTCACACACTTGAAATAATATTGCTATTTCAAGCAAAGAAAGTGAGACAAACAAAATGCTTAAATATTCATAAACATCACTAATGAAAGAAAATGAACACACTAATATTTACTCATGACCTTCCCCTGACTTTTATCAACAGAATCCTACAGCAGTCGTAGAACAATGGAGCTAGCCACAAACATATCCATTCAATTCTCCTTGAAGCTATTTTCAAGTCTTTTCAAGTTGCAGGGAAGTAGTATATGCTTATAAAAATTCTTTTATTCTAACATGATTTTTAAATATGAATTCTATATTATGCTGCCTTAAAAATGCCTTGTTTATAAATAGAAACATTATTCATACCAATAAAAATTAGAGCTTTCAAAAGAAAAATGCGTTTACTTACAACATTTATATTTAGTGCAGTGACAAACATTTTCTGTGTTGTTCTGGAATTTTTCATCTAAAACCATTTTCTCTCCCTGTTCACATCAGAAAAATATCAATATTATCTCATAAATATTGTTCTTCAATATCAGTGTTTCTGTTCACTGTATCTTCCTAATAGGGTTATGGATTCTAACTTAAAAAAACAAAGTAAAAAGCCCAGTTCCCTCACAATTCTTTGCTATATTATTCCTATACATCAGAGGTGGTATTCAGCCGGTTCGGACCATTTTGGGCAAACCGGTAGTAGCGACCTGCGGGTGCCCCCCCCCCGCTATGCCGTCCTATTTAGGCACATTTTGAAGCCGTGTGCATGCGTGGAAGGCCGTGCGCATGTGCAGAAGTGAGCTCTCGTGCGCTCACATTTGCAAACCGGTAGGGAAAGTAAGTGAATACCACCTCTGCTATACATATATATCCAGAAGGAAATCTAAGTCCCAAGGTGTCTTATATAAATCACTAACTTTGAGATTCTAGGACCGTGATGGCGAACCTATGGAACGCGTGCCAGCTAGTCGTCGGGTCTCTGCCGCGCATGCACGGGGGTGGGGCTCATGGGGGATCGCATGCGCATGTGCATGTGCGGGGGGCGGGGTGCATGCAGAGGGGTCGTGTGCACATGCGCGGGGCATGGTGTGTGCCCCATGTGCACATGCGCAGGGGTCATGTGCACATGTGCAGGGGGCAGGGCGCATGTGGGGGGGTCGCATGTGCATGCAGGGGGCATGTGGGGGTCGCTCACGCTTGCACGGGGCGGGGGGCATTCAGGGAGGTCACACGTGCATGCGTGGGGGCGAGTGCGCATTGCATTTTGGGGGTTCGGGCCCGCATTCCCACGTGCACTCGGGCACTCCATCCGGAAAAGGTTAGCCATCACTGTTCTAGGACATGTTACTAACATTTACTAATTAATTCTGCACTTGTTTAACAAAAGTCAATGTTGATGAGATCAATGGGACTTACTCCTATTGAACATACTGAGTCAAGGTGATATTCCCAGTCTCAAAGAGCTCCAAATATACATGTTGTTAACTTTTCTCAGAGGAAAAATGCATGTCAGATTAATAGGCAAAGTCTCTTTTCACTTTGTTGAATGCTACCAAGAGTATTTTAATTAACATATACAGCCCTCATGTACAGGAATGGATGTAACAATGAGCATTTATTTGCAATATGTCGACGAAGTCTCATTCGTCATCTTCAGGCTGATTATCAGGCTTGTGTCTTCAGCCTCCTGCTTCTAGGAGCACATTGCTCCTAGAAGCAGGAGGCTGAAGACACAAGCCTGATAATCAGCCTGAAGATTACGAATGAGACTTCGGCGAAACGTTGCAACGACAAATCCGACTTCACGCGGGAGAGAAGCCGAATAACCACAGACCTACATACAAATACCCGCGAAAACCTCAAAAAACACACACACACATATATATATATATATGAATGAATTCAAAAGTTTCCCATCAGGGACCAGGGACCAATGGCACCCTCCCCGTTGCAATGACATCTCCAACTTCACGCGGGAGAAAACCCGAATAACCACAGACCTACATACAAATACCCGCGAAAACCTCAAAAAAAACACACACACATATATATATATATATATGAATGAATTCAAAAGATCTAAGTATACTCTAAATTCTAAAAAATAACAAAATAGTCTAAATTCTAAAAAATAACAACAATAGGTTGCAGATAGTTTAGGCATATTTCAGTAAGATTTCTTACCAGTTTACACTGGGGCTTTGGAATTGTGTTACATGCACACTCTAAAATAATAAATTGAAGAAGGGAAAATCAGTCCTCACAAAACTATCCATAAGATGTGAATGCAATGAAACATCCATCAAATGCATTTTTAAACAATTATATTGTTCAAACAACACAACCAACACAGCACAAAAAATTGTGACACTGTAAATATTTTGAAGATTCATTATAGTATAAACTTTCAAAGAAGAGAGACCACTTCACTCAACGAGCTGTTTGTAAGTACTGTAACAATGATTTTGTTAATGTAATCCTATGATAAGGATAGAGCAACCACTTCTTGTCTCCCCTCCTCACAAGGCAAACATCAATCTTGCAAGCCTGAAATTGCACTTCTTCTTCCTCACCTTTACAGTCCAAGAAACTTAGGAGAGTTCCTTCTGAGACGTTTGCCATATCCGCATTCTTTCTGCGGGCTCAACTTTCTCTCAGCCGACCATTGCCTAGTCTGTGGCATTTAATCTTGTCTCTCAAGATCATTTGTCCTTACACATGGCACCCACCCTTTGGTATATTATCCTCCCAGCCCCTGAGATTAGATAAACCTAGTTCCTGTTAGTCTTTCATAAGGCCTTGGAAATTTGGTTTTGTGCCCGAGATGGGCAACTATATAAATTGAATAAATACATTTCATACATGTAATATTTATTCAATTCTCTAATTGTTCAACAGAATTTTCATGTTCACCTTGTCTATGTTGGCCCTGACTACAATTCTACTGCAAAGGAGCAAAGAATGATTTTGCACATTAATAACATTGGTTGTGGATCAAAACCCAATAATGAACATTTATGAGCCCAGGTGGAGCAGTGGTTAGAGTGCAGTATTGCAGCCTAACCCTGCCCACAGCCAGGAGTTCGATCCCAATGGACTCAAGGTTGACTCAGCCTTCCATTCTTCTCAGGTTGGTAAAATGAGGACCTAGATTGTTGGGAGCAATATGCTGATGTTATAAGCTGCACAGAGAGTGCTGTAAAGCACTACAAGGTGCTATATATATATATATATATATATATATAAGTCTATTGCTATTTTACAAAGAATTTAATTATAAATTGTAACTGAGATTTTTTTGGAAACTAAGGAAAACTTTCTAGGCAATAAAACTCTAAAAACTATTCAGTGTCAACCTACCACATTTCTCGATTTATTAGATTAGATTAGATTAGATTAGATTAGATTAGATTAGATTGGTTTAGATTAGATTAACAAAGTTGGAAGGGACCTTGTAGGTCATCTAGTCCAACCCCCCGCCCAAGCAGGAGACCCTACACCATTTCTGACAAATGGCACAGATTGGTCTGAACCATAGTTATAATTTTAATTGACTTTTGTATTTTCAAAAAAAATGCTGTTAATTGCTTGAAGATAAATGAAAAAATAATAATTACCACATCTATGATATGGACAACATTTTTCTGGACTCCAAACTTCTATCAAGGACATTCCCAATGTACATTTAAATTCAGGGCAACGAAAGGTTTCACAGACTGCAAGTTAAAAATAGAAGACAGATGTGGTTTTATCCTCAGATTCTTGAAATGGTAGAATTTCATTTGAATGAAAAATAGTCAAGGTGATACTTATTAAATCATACAAAAATAAAATGTTTAAATTGTGTGTTTAATCTCTCAGTATTAACTATTTACTGATGTACATCTTAAAGTATATAGATAAAAACTGATAAACAATATGCATTAATACATTAATCTTCTATCTTTCTTGCGTAACTACATTGACAATGGAGATTAATAAAAAATTTAATTCATGACAATTTTTATAGCTCAGAACAATCAGAATAATTAAGATAACCTCTGAGAACAAACTCACCACACTGATAATCAGGGCAACATCTGTCAGTGGTATTGCCATCCACAGTGAGCCTTTCTCCTTCTTGACACATGGGAATTTGATCAGAACAAATGCCACAGGCTAAAAGAGAAAAATATAATTTATCTGAAAAATAAGGTCAGCTATTTTTTATTATTCTGTTTTCTATAATTGCATACAGTTTTGTGAACTACATTTTATTTCCTTTTAACCTTTTAGTCTACCATAAATGAAAACAGAATTTCCTTTTTAATGTGTCCAGTGTGCTCACAGTAAAAAATGACAATAAAGGTTATCTTATCTATTAAACAAACTGGTGGATACAAATTTTACTACAAGAAGGAGGGAGGTACAAGCTCTTATTCAGTTAAGCTTTCAGTGCACCAGAGGTGAGTTCCTCCCAGTTTGGACCGGTTCTATAGAACTGGTAGTAACTTGGCGGCCTGGGTTGCTAGAACCGGCAGCGACCCAGGCCTGCCATGCCCCCGAACCGGTTCTTTTGGCGGTGCCATAGGCACCGCCATCTTTTTTTGCTTCTGCGCATGCACAGCTTTTTTAAAGCACTGCGCATGCGTGAAGCACACCCGCACGGCGCATCACTGAGCGAACCGGCAGTGAAGAAAGGAAGAACCCACCCCTGCAGTGCACCATTACAGTATGTTGGCATTATACACACTACCTTTTCACAATATCATTTTTAGGCAATTGTTCACAAGTGAGAAATTTCAGCAGGTAAACATTACTTCAGGATTGATCATTGAAGTAATACAATATGTATTCAGGATTCCAACATAACTCCCATTTTTGCAATTCTTAAAGTCAAAAATAATGATCTTTTTTTTTCTTTCTCTTCTTCTCCTCCTTCTCCTTTTAAAGAAACCTCACTTTTACTCTCATTACTAACTAGGTCTCAAATCACTTCCCCCCCAAAAAAAATTTAAAATGGCCCTGAGTCACCAAATGTTTCTTAGAAGAAATATGGATACAGGAATGTATGATGTGATGCATGAAACAACAGGTATTATTGATCTAAGATACTATTATTATCTTTGAGGCATCAAAGTGTAAGTAAGAATTAAATCTGACATACAGCAAATATAAGAGAAGCAGCAGGTGCCTTCCACATGGGCAGCAACCAAAGTTTGATCTGATCGACAATGGGGAATTTGTTCCATAGAATTACATTTTTCTGGATCACATTCTGAAATAAGCAGAGCATAAACAAGCCAAATAAAGTACAATAAAACTTGAACAAGTGTTCATTTGTATTACTGTACTATTATTAATTTCCAGAAGAATATCTAGTACAGGCAGTCCTCGACTTACAACAGTTCATTTAGTGACTGTTCGAAATTACAATGGCACTGAAAAAAGCGACTTATGATCACTTTTCACACTTACGACCGTTGCAGCATCCCCATAGTCATGTGGTTTACATTTGGATGCTTGACCACTGACTCACATTTATGACAGTTGCGGTGTCCTGGAGTCGTGTTATTCCCTTTTGCGACCTTCTGACAAGAAAAGTCAATGGGGAAACCAGACTCACTTAACAACTGCGTTTCTCATTTAAGAACTGCAGCCATTCACTTAACAAATGTGGCGAGAAAAGTCACAACATGGGGCAAAACTCATTTAACAAATTTCTCACTTAGCAAAATACACGTTGAGCTCAATTGTGGTCGTAAGTTGAGGACTACTTGTATACGCTGGGTTGCCATTTTATTTTTCTTAACAATAAGAATTGTTGTTAGAGCCCCTGACCAGACTCTGCCATCCTTTCATCATGGTTCATCTTCCTATTATTGTTACACAGCACTTCCTGGAGAAAGAAACTGTCCTCTCCCTTAAGATTGGCTTGGCTATTGAGAGAGGGAGTAACTTCTGGTCTTTGTATCTGTGAGACAGGTAGCTAGAGAATACCATCCTGTCTTCTCTTAAAAAAATGAAAACAAAAGCTTCCATCTTCTGATTTTACTTCATTATAAATAAGAACAAGTAAAACTTCCTTTCATCTTGTACAGACAAAACAATTGTAACTGGATGGAATAAAGCATTGAATTCTGACAAACACACGAACAGTACAGTATCTCAAACTTTAGTCTCCCACTGAAAGCGATGGGGAAACCAGATGACAGATCTGACGGTCCATATCTGAGTTCAGATAACATATAATGGCTTACAAGATTTTAACTAGACAAAGGACAGTTAAAAACTACCAGAGGCCAATTTCCAAATGACAGGATTTATTAAGCAGACTAGCATACCTTAAAAGAAATGAATTCCAATGAAAATTCTGGCCTAGAACGTCTCCTTTAAGAGAAATTCTGCGAAGAGAAATTTCTCTCAGCTTGCTTTTCCAAATAGCTAATCCTGACAAATTCTTGACTACCATAGTTTGCAACTTTTAATCAAAGTTTTAAGAGAATTTCCTCTTAATTCCTGTTGACTCCCAATGATTTATGAATTTCAGTTAGGTGAGTTCATTCACCTTCAGCCATAAGACATTTGAGCTCTGATCATACCTGGGCCCTAAAGCATTCATTCTCTCCACTGAGACTTGTCTACCTAAAAAGCCTTATTCTCGGCTGCCTGAGCCTTCTTTGGGCTCTGATTCATTTTTCACCAGCAGTCCCAAATAAGGTTGTCCCATGATTCTTCCCATTCACAATTCTCTTGTCTGAGATGGTATAGGATTTCCTGCCTGAGCAGGAGGCTGGACTAGAAGACCTCCAAGGTCCCCTCCAGCTCTGTTATTCTTGCAAATTAGCTCACACAACCATATGACTGTTTCCAGTCACTTCTTTCTTATATCAGTAGACTCTCTTCCAGGTGTTCATTTCTCCTTAATCTATTCCTTGGGGATTACTTCCTTTCACATCTGTCATCTCTCTCTCCCCCTCTCCCCCCCATCTCAAGATTGCTTTGAAAATGGTTTTTTTAATTCAATACTTACCACATGTATAATTTGGACAGCAGGAATTATCTTGATAATAGGTTACCAGTTTCTCTAAGACTTTGCATTCAGGAACCAGGCTGTCACAAAGGGTTTGATTGCAAGCTTTATGGATAGCCAAACAGACCCAAAAAGAATAAAAAAATACTGCTAAGTATAGCTTTAAAAATGTGCCACATTTTGGCACCCACACTAAATATTGCCACAGAAATATTGACAATTATACATTTTAAAAATGTCAGTATTGCCATGCACTGTAAAAGATCCTTGAGCCAAGCAAACAGAAACAGAATCCAATAGGCATTGGACTGTGTTTTCATATATACATATAGGTCTCTCAGAAAACAAGCTGCATTAAAAAAAAGTTTCTTTTAATTCAGGATAGGAAAAGAATGCAAAGATGGGATATCACCTTTCTAATGTTTTTATTGTATGTTTGGTTAGATTCCTATCCTATCTTTCTTCGGGCAGCTTGTATATAGAGCTCTTTCTTTCAATTTAATTGTCAGTGATTACCAGGAAAATGAATGTGCTTCATTCAATATACTGAGCAAAGAGATCATAATTCAGCAGACCAGCGAAGAAATTTTTCATTTTAACTGACTTCAGAATGATTAGGAAAGTGGAACTGTAGTAATATACTGGTCAAGTAGTCCAGAATTTCCAGAACTGACATTAGTATTTATTTGTTAGATTTATGACCCTCTTCCTTCAGGAATTCCCTCCTCCAATTTTTCTCCAGAGCAACATTATGAGTGAGTTGGGCTAATAGAGTGGTCCTATGTCACCAAGTGATCTTCCATGGCTGAGGGTGGACTTGAACCTTGATCTTTGTACCTTAGTCCGACACCTTACCACAACTACACACGTAGTCAGGTGATCAGATCTGAACAACTTTGCTATTCCCATATCATATACTTCTATTATTTGTTTATTTATATCCTGCTGTTAATATTTTTATGAATAATTCAAGGCACTGAATATATGTAATACTCCTTCCTCTTCCTATGTTCTCCACAACAACCCTGTGACTATATTATAAATAATTTCATCCCATCATTTTTATGTACTACTTTTCTGCAACACTGTGTCCAAGGTTTTTGGCTCATAATAACTGAAATTAGAATGTATAAACAACAGTCAATGTGCTTCTCCAGATTATTGTTCAAGCTTTATTCTCCCTACACTAGTTTCACTGGTAAAATTTCTTTGACCAAATTGAGAGAACATTATAATTGCAACTCAGTCAAACTCAACAGAAAGTTCTTTCTTCTGAAATATGGGTCAGCTTCAGGGTTGACAGGGTTGCTTGCTATGGATCTATTACTTGGAACCCTGACATTATGATTTCCTCACGCAGTATATTTTCCTGGTAATCTTAGCAACTTTAATGGCAATTAAATAGCTGTTTTGTCAGGCTGTAAACAATTCCAGATTGTTTCATTGGTTTTCAGTCAATATTCCTATTCATGCATCGTTTATCAACTTTCTTCCTTGCTTTTGATGATCTCAGCCTTATAAACGAATGAAAAACAATCTTCAAATTATATTCAATTATATGCAAATCAAGTCACTTCCCACTAGTGTGATTTTTTTTTTAAAAAAAATGCCCTTTAAAGACAAAACATTTGTTTTTATTTATTTTTTTCTAAAAGAAAGCCATTCAAATACTGGAATATGCTAGAATACTTACTGCAGACTTTCTGATGACAACAGGACTGATCATCAGGAACAATTAAAGCCACTTCCCCAAAGCGCTGGCATCTGACATCATAATTAACAGAGCAATTGTATTCCACAGCAGCAATGGTATCACTGGCCACACATTTGTGCATGCAGCAATCACTACTGGAAGTTTTCCAAATTTCACCTACTGCACGAGGCACTCCAGAATGATCTGTACAGGCTGAATTGTTTAGAAAAACTACATGCATTAATATTTTTCTAAAAATATTTTTGACACTGGTTCAGCAGTATTAAGTGTCTAATGCTTATGTGTATGCAAAACCCAAAGTTGTTGGGAATCAGGCGGAATGCAAATGTAATAAATAAAAACAATGGCAACCAACAATCTTCTAGAGTGAACGATGCTAGCAAATAGATAGATATAGGCTTCAGTTGCAGCACTACAGACAGAGAAAGATAATATGCTTCAACTTCTATACAAACAGTTATAAGTCTAATTCATAAAAAACTGAATCATTAGGATGCTTACCCTGTAATCCCTAGCTTATTGATGTACTACAGTCATTGTTATGCCATCTATTGTTGTGAATCTTGATTTGTCTCTAATATCTATTATAATCCACAAGAGATAAATTTGGAAGTATTTCTGAATATGCAGAATATTTCTAATATCCAAATAGACATTAAAAAAGAGGAACCTCTGTAGACTAAGATATTGATCCAAAGACAAATAAATAAATAAATAAAGCTTCTCTCTATATATAAGCACAATTCACAAACTAAAAATTGCTTCCATTCATGAATAGGCTACTCTAGGAGATGACCAGGCTGATCCTGAGGGTGGGGACAAATACGTCATCAGTTTGGAGTCATTCCACTCCCACAAGAGACCTAAGTCCAACCTCCCTTGAAATCTATTGATTCTTATTTGGTGCCTATTTGCCTCAACTGTTAGTAGACCAGATTCTTGTGTATAGTAGCATGTAATAAACTTGAAGTGCTTTAAACTCAACTCCTGTTCCTGACTACTTGCACCAGACAGTTACCTCTATGGATGAACTGAGATCTATTGGCTATTAAGTTACCTGAATTTCATCACAGCTGTCCAATGGATTACATATTTCTCATAGGCTGCAGAAGAAAAAAATTAGCACCTACCACATTGCTCTTCCAAGATGCAGCGGGCTGAATGAATTCGATGAAGGATGGTTCCTTCTGCACAGGTGCAGCCCTCAGTGAGCACCAAGCAAGAGTCTGAATCTTCTACAGTTGACTCTGTACTCTGACAAGTGCTTGGGGCGAGGCATGGATGTATACAAGCCATATAAGTGAAACCTTCTGGACAAGGAAAGGCTAGCAAGACAAGAAGTACAATGTTAACATAGTGTTGCTATTAATATGGAAGTCACCAGGTTATAAAACACATGCATTAACACTAATAAGCAGTGGTATTATCCCTTCTCATTAGAAAGTACAATAAAAAAAGTTTTAAGAGCTGGAGAATTGGGAGTGTTTAATCTTTCACATGCTCACGGTTCATCCCATTAATTTATTTCCCCACTCAAAGCCCTTTTCCCACAATTCATGGCTAATGTATCTTATCATTTGCTCTGATGTTATTTATGGTACTTCTGTTCATAGAGTTTTATTGTTCTGAAAAAAAACCCAGTTATTCCAATATTTACTTGCACTTGCAATACAATCTGTGCCCAAAGATTAACATTTCAAAAAAATGACTGACTTTGGACTTGAACTTAGGCTCTAATGTATTATTCAGTTTCATAGACTACGTTGTCTTATCAACTTCCAGTAATGTAGCCTTATTGGGGTCAACATATATAGTCTCATAACTAATACTTACAACAGTAACTAGAATTCCTCCATTCTATGCAGATATTAAATTTATTACACATGGCAACATAAGCAGACAGTGCTAAACATGGATCCTGAATATATTCAGTGTCTTGGATCCACAAATCACAAAAAGAAGCTGGGGAAACCTTAACATACATAAAAACATGTATTTGGATTAGTAACTGACAGTTGAAAACCAGCATCATTAGAAAGAAACAACATATATCTATATCTACAGTATATCTATATCTATATCTATATCTATATCTATCTATCTATCTATCATCTATCTATCTATCTATCTATCTATCTATCATCTATCTATCTATCTATCTATCTATCTATCTATCTATCTATCTATCTATCTATCATTTCAGATTATAAATAGCTATTCATTCCTGGATTATTGTGAATTATGGATCCCACTTCAAATATAAATATTGCATTGCATTCAAGTTGTGTCAAGACCACCAAAATATTTTCCCTTGAATAAATATCCCATTGGTCCTACTGCAAGGGTGGGCAACTTCTTATGAACATAATGCAATCCATAAGTTGACTGTTCATTATTAATATAAAACCAGATTTATCAACAAGCAAAATAATTGAAGTAGAAATTAAAAAAAAACATACATAAGGATGGCAGATGCTGAATGTTTGGCTCAACAACATATTTAAGCAAAATGAACAATTCATGGTTGAACAGTTAGCTTCATGGGTTCTTGGTTCTCCAATATACTTCAATGTATCTGGCACCAACCAGCTATCTGTGAAGATAACTGAAGCAACTGCAGTTCTTACAACTGTATTATTAGGTAACATGAGGTCATTTGTTGAAATTCCATCACAGAAACCTGCAAAAGAGAACACTACGTATTTGTATATTTTACAATGCTTATAACCCACTTCAACCTGAAAGGATTCTAAGCCACATAGAGTATAAAACAAAAGAAAAATTTAGTAATCTTTTCCTCCAATACTAAAGACCTGAGGAAAATGGCTTAATTTTACAGTTGCAGTTAATATCTAGAAAGGACTTACAGCCATTTGTACTAGAACCAGTGGTATTTTAATTTGATAGTTCTTCTACCAAACTTCTACCAAAGTTCAAACAGAACTTTTGTCAGCTTTGCAAGGTAGATCAAACAGGAAACATGACCAGATGAGCTAATTCTACTTTATTGTGAAGTAATTATGCCGAACCACGACAGTATCAGAAAAAGAAAATAAGGACAGACAGCAAAGATAAAATTCCAAGATTGATGTACATATATATTATTCTACATATCATGTGGTACAGATAACAGAACTGGCCTCATTGTAATTATCACACCTTGAAAAAGCTTCTGGATTGATTTAACCAAACTCATACAATTCATGTGTAAAATCTTCAGTCTATAGCAGTAGCCAATCTCCATGCTCAGATAACTACAACACCTAGCAGACCTTGGTTACTCTCAAAAATCAAAATGAAGTTGGATCTGATTAGTGTTTAGTAAGAAATCATCAAGAAGCATTGGAACTCTATGATAGATCTTGAACAAAATGGCAACCACGTCTGTGTTGCTGCCAAGAAAACAATAAGGACATGTGTCCATGAATTCATAGGAGGGATTTTGCCTAAGACTATATAATGTAAAGTATAATGACTGGCCTTACATTGCACCATTGGCAAAAGTAAAGCTTTATGTGGCTACATTTTAAATACTCTGCATTAAAAAATAAGGTGCTATATATAATTGAATATCCTCTGCTCATAGAAAGCTTTTGGATACATTGAAGGGTTCTATATGGAGGTTAATACAATTTCTGTGTGGCAATGGAATTGGCACTGAGGAATTCTAACTTCATCTTTACATTGTAATAGTTCAAAGATATCTGTCCCAAAATGTGACTGATTTAGTTATAAATATTGTCTCACATTTTGGTTTCCCCAATTAATTCCTAATCATTTGTTTATGAAACTATAGCAAAATTTATAAAATTATTCTAATAATTTACACACACACACACACACACACACACTAATATAAACAGATTTTTAAACATTTCAATATTCTGTAATATCAACTGAACTAATAAATTCCAAACAATAAAAGCTTTAAAAGTCTGTGATAATAATACAATTTTTGCCAAGCTCTAAAAAATGTCAACGTAGATAACAAACAGCCCCCTAAGAGGAGAACTTTTCAAATCCAAATCTCTGTCTTACATTCCTTAGATATAATCAAGACAAATTTAAATATATAACATTAAGTCAAGAATTAACTCCAATCAATAGGTCTTTCTGCTACATAAATTTGTGCACGTTTGTGGCTGAAATATGAGCAGAACTTCAGCATAAATAAAGCTCAAGAGACTGTTGAAACATTTTTTTTAATTTTAAACTCTAAGATTAGTCTTAAACAAAAATAATAAGAAGCTAGTCAAAGCAACAATTCAAAATCAGAATAATTGTCATTTACATTTACTTCAAGTGTTTCTTCCCTACTGCAACATTACTATTTGCAAGATCTGAAACTTCATTAAAGTTTTATCTTGCTGCCATAAGGCTTCAGGTGGGTTTGGGAAAATTTTTGGTAAAGGCACTGATTATTGGACAACTGATGATAAGTTAAAACACTTGCATTTAGTTTCCTAAAGTTCGCCTTCATCTGGACAAACAGGTGACTGCACTTGATGATCCTTGTTTGGGGCTGTTGCAAATCAGTTTTGGAAAGGGTTATTGAGCAACCCATTATTTAAGACTGGAGGGTAGGGCAGCCTTTCAAACCTTGAAAGCTTAATATGGTCTTGGGAATTGAGTTTAACACTTGGTAACCTTTCCATGCAAGTTTCTTGAGGTGGTTTGCCATTTCTTTCTTCCAGGATTTTCAGTCTGATTGACTTCTCAAAAGGCTCCCCCAACCCAGGCCAAGCTATGATGAGTATCACCACTGGCTGGGTTTATGATATTGTAAAGCCAAATATACAGATTGGCACCATTATCATATATTGTAAGAAAGGAATGTATGCTTAGTCACATGGTCTTCCATCAGGCTAAAAGAGCCTGCTATTTAACTATTTATAGGTATGGTTAACAAGTTGTAGGCGTTTTGTTTAAGGATACAGATTGTTTAAAGTTCCAAACAAAAATATTTGTTTCTATATTTAATTTCAATAGCTATATATTCATCTTTACCCTCTTCTCAATAGCAAAAATAGCTCAGATTTCCATTAGTACTTTTTCTGATTTAGGGTTAGTGAGGGGGAAGATTATGTCATCTGATTTAAATTCAACTCATATTGAACAATCTTACCTTTATGCAGCATTTTCTTCAGCATATTAGCAGAGGGCAGGGCACCCATCTTTCAAATACCTTATTTGACTTTATGGAAAGCATAATGTAAAGTACATGTTTTGCTTATTTTTCACATTACTTCAACCTCCATACTTATGTTTCATAAACTCTAAACGCAGAAGCAAGTTTTCATCCCCCCCATAGCTGTCTGTAATATGATCTCAGAAGAATTAAAAACTGTACTGCAGATAGTTTGGCTGGCAAATTTAGCATTTTTATTCTGTGCTTTAAAAATTAGCCTCATTTCAGCTATAAATATTGTTGGTGAGCAATTATCATTTTCTACTTTCTCACAGAATTACTCTTCAAGTTGCAATATAATTTATAAACAAACAAATGTGATATTCCCCTTTAACAAAAGTGTGTGTGCTAAGTGGATGAATATATAAAGGTATAAAGTAAAATATAACAAAATAAATCTTACTAAAGTTAGCTTACCACACAATCCCATTGTTTTTTGATCACTGGTTGCATTATGTTCAATTATCATCATCCCAGTATTATGAAACCACTGAATTTTAGTATTTGTTGGGGTTTTAATAAGATACATAAAGCCAGTGTCCTCAATTTTAAAACCATATTTTTTAACAGTAGGCCAAGCATATTTTGAATTGACCACTATCTAGAAAACATATAAAGAGATATTTAGGCAACGTTTAAGATTAGATTTTGCATTTTGTCATAATAATACTTTTAACAAGCGTTTATCTTTTTCTGTAAAAGCAAATATTTTATGGTAATCAAATAAATTCTAATGGACCCGCTAATGAAAATCTGTACAACTTGCATATTAAATTCTTAAACCCCAATTAGATAGCAAATCTTGGCAGGAAGCAATCAAAATGTAGGCAGCATTTAGACTAGAGAATTATGACTCAAGTTACGTGGGTATAATTTAATGCCATCAGGACAATGGGTAGCTTTTTCTGTTTAAGCCAGTGAGAAATTAAATTCTATAAGAAGCATGATGATGATATGATTTGATTGAAATACAGGAAGGAAATAGAGGATATAATACAAGAGAATTCAAAATATATTCCAACTGGGGAAAACCAACAAAGCTAGATATCTTGATGTTATTGTAATTTTGAATTTTACCCTCTTTTCCCAAAATTCTAAAATACTGAGGCTGATATATTTTTTTGCCAGTACACTGGTAAGTGTACATCTACATCTATTTCTGATGTAGTTTCATAGTAGAAACTAAGACTAACTGGACTTTCCAAAAATTCTGGATGGCTAAAATGGAAAACAAACAAAAGATCTTTCTCTGTCAACAGCCCTACATTTTAACAAGCTTAAGTGTTCCTATTAGCTTCAAGACTGGGTCATTGTCTTTTCATATTAACGTACAGTTGCAATTATGTAGTAATAAACCTTTATCAAATATATATTTTGTTCATTCAGCCTTATAAAACTGGTAAAAAATACAAGATATGTAAAAAAGAGGATGGAATTACAATTACAAGACATATAAAAAAAAGGACGGAAAATATTCTAACACTAACTGCAAAGTAGATATACTATGCATGACTTCTGAGGAATATAGTTCCACTAAATATATTAAGATTTCTTTTAAATAAGCACATAAAGGGCAGCAGATTTAACATGCCATTACTGCTTAAAAGGTTCTTATTCCCAACTTCAGCTGTATGTTCAGGAAATAAGTAATAAAGTAAGTTTGGTCTAGTGGTTAAGGCACCAGGCTAGAAAGCAGGAGACCATGAGTTCAACTCCAGCCTTAGCAATGAAAGCCTGCTGGGTGACTTTGGGCCAGTCACTCTCTCTCAGCCCAACCCACCTCACAGGGTTGTTGTTGTGGGGAAAATAGGAAGAGGAAGGTACGTTGGGTATGTCCTCTGGACAGGATATGAATAAATAAAAATAGTAATAATTAGCAAAATGTTAATTAAAAATATCAATAACATTAATAAACAATAGTTAATATTAATTATTTAAGTTACAGCCTTCATTTGGAAATTGGAAATTGAAATTCTAAAAATTGGTTTTTAAAATCATAAACATGACTTGAACACCGACATTAAAAAGACCATACAAATTTTTAGGAGACTTGGCCACCACAAATGACATGCTGAAAACTACTAGGCAAAAAAAATAAAATAAAAATAGAGTGCTGAAAGAATCTGTTTGAACTTAATTTAACTTTTATTTCAAATGATATCAATTCAATTTGATCAGTTAATGTGTTTAACAGTTTCTCTTTACAGTTGGATTTTAAATCACACATATCTCTAGGAACTCTGCTCATTTCTTCCAGAAATGGTTATTTATTTATTTATTTCGTCAAGCATGTATTAGATAACAGATATAAGTATAAACATAACTATGAATACATGAAATGGATACGAATAAAGGGAACATTAGGACAGGGACGGTAGGCACGCTGGTGCGCTTATGCACGCCCCTTATGGTCCCAAGCTTCAAGTTATGCCACCCAACATAAATCATAAAATAAAAAAAGCATGACTTGGAATTTTAATAAATCATTTTTCCCACAGGTTAACAACAATTACTAAGTAACAGAAGAAGTAAAGTTTACCTTTCTACTTAAGCGGTCAATGATAATCTGGTTAGACAGATATGTTAAATTCAGCATTGCCAGACATAGCTTAGAATAGGTTAAGATCCCCTAAATAAAACAACAAAAATAAGAATTTATTCACAAAGAATTACAAAGTGGTTTCCATGTCTCATAAAATTAAACAGTACGATAAAAAATATTCCTTTCCCATGTAAACCCCAATTTCAACTCCATCCTATATTCAATTGCCTTAATATTTAAGAGAAAATGTTTAAAAAGGTCACTATCTGAAAATATATGGAAAGGATTATTCAAACATCAACTCCCAAGAAAAGCAAAATTAATGATCTTCTAGTCTCAACGTTTCTATTGGATCAGAGGTCTAAGATTATTTGTTTATGCACATTCTATAAATACAAAATAATAAACAAGATTTAGTACCATATTGGTATTTCTGTTGTCAACAACATGAATGCTTATAGTTTCATCTTGTGTTTGGCTGATTATATAAGATGCTTCTTTAAATAAAGCCACATGATGTCCATCAAAGGTGATAAAGCTCAGATCAGAGAAGAAAGTGCATCGACCTATCAAACATAATGTGAACTATTATTTTAAAAAAATTTACAAAACAGGCACATGGTTGCTGGCAAATGGAAATTCAATGTTTTGTTAAATTAGATAAAAATATGTAACAGATATAGTAAATAATTCTTGAAAATTTGACAAATTTATTATTATTATTTATTTATTAAATTTGTATGCCGCCCAACTCCCAAGGGACTCTGGGCGGCAAATAATTTCCTGATAAATAGGTTTGTGCTGCAAAAGAATCCTAATATGTGTGCAGCTGAACCAAGTCTTGAAAAATAAGAAATTCCCCTATTTCCTATCCTAAAAGATTATTTTGTCTCCATACCATGTTTTACTTGAGATCAAAGTAAGTTGAATTCAGGGTTGCTTTTTCTGAAATAAATGTCTGGCATTTATTTCCATTTCCCCCTTTCACATTTCATGCTGCTCCAGAAATTTCTACAATCCTGATCAAAATCTTAGGGGCACAAGATGCTACAGATGGAAGAAGGATTCAGTGAAAAATATATCTTCTTTCTTTGAATGGAAATATTCTCAGAACTGAAACTGGAAACTCTCAATCCATAATATTTGTTGTGTAAAATCTCTATATAACAGGTATTCTCTTCAATATCACATTAATCCTTCTTCATTGAGTTCTATTCCATTGCATATTGTGCAGTTCCCCAATATTCTTCTGGTTGAACTGCTACTGTTTTGTATGTAAGGCAGGAATAATTTCTACCATCTGTTCCTTCCATACCTACTCTGAAGTTCAAGGTTTCATCAGCTTAATGCAGTTTTAGAATAAACGCTATATGACTAATAACTCACATGCACATTCCCATTTGGGGCAGCATTTGTCGCCATTAATCTGAACAGCAAGTCCAAGAAATCCACAGCTGGGTTGTGTTGCACTGTATGGGCAGTACTGTGATTGGTTAACTTGAATTAATTGTCCATCTAAGCAAATATGTTTTACGCAGTCATTTTCTGTGACAGGCTAAGGCATATTTAGAAAAGATTGGTTACAACTCTGAACAAAACAAAAGCAACAAGAACATATTTTCAAGAAATCAACATAGTATAACTCAAGAGCCGAAGTTTCCAAGATCTCTTGAGTATTCGGGAATATGTTTTTGTTTTAATTAAGGCTGAATTCTGAAATAGCAGCCTTGAAAAATGTTCAATGTTTAGTTTAACATTAATAGTATGCAAATCATAAAAATAATGTTACAAAGTGAAGCTAGTTATTAAAATAAAAAAAAAATAGCACACACACAAATACTTTTCCCCGAACAATTATATTGAGTAGTTCAAAAGCCCCAAATATGTTCTTAATCTTCTTCATCAGTAATATTTAACCCATGAGCCGAGGTGGCGCAGTGGTTAGAGTGCAGCACTGCAGGCTACTTCAGCTGACTGCTAGTTGCAGTTCGGCTGTTCAAATCTCACCGGCTCAAGGTTGACTCAGCCTTCCATCCTTCTGAGGTGGGTAAAATGAGGACCCAGATTGTTGGGGGCAATATGCTGACTCTGTAAACCGCTTAGAGAGGGCTGTGAAGCACTATGAAGTGGTATATAAGACTAAGTGCTATTGCTATTGCTATTGCTATGAGCAGAATTATCAAGAGACTGGTTCAAGAAAATGCTTCCAGATCATGTTAGATTGCTAGTAGGTACATAAATGATCGAGGCATGGACATTTAGCACAATGCATTATAAGAAACTTGTCACTAAAAATATAGAAAGACTTGTCTGCATCACTACTTATGTTTCAATGACTGTGACATATGAGGTTTTCAGGGAAGTGCATGATCAGGATAAATATGTGAAAGCCACAATTATTATTTTTATTTGTGTATTTATTTATTAAGCTTGGATGCTCTCTGACTTTCAACCACTCTGGATGGCTACATTTATAGCTAATAATAGAAGTAAGAAGCTATATCTTAATATATATCATACATTCATGATCTCTAAGTTAAAACACACACACACACACACACACCTAATTCCCTCCTTTCATATGGTGGGATAATGATCAATTAATTATGTTACTCACTATACATGTTGGCTGAGTTGCTATCTCTCCAGGTGCTATGAAAACTGGTGCTGAAGTACCTGACATAGTTTCAGCAGTAGTAAAATTTGCAGCGTATACTGTGCCAGAATCATATACTGGTTTGGTTGATAAATAGGTAGGAGCTGCTGTAGGTGTTGTAGTATTTGGATGAATTGGTAGTATTGGCAAAGAGCTTGCTGATGCTGTTGTTGCCTCCTTCACAAATGGGAATTTGGATATTGCAGTTTCATTAGTGGAACTAAGTGGAGCAGGGAACGTTGGTGAATGTTTGCTAATTGAAGGTGATGGAGTAAGCTTTGTGGCCAATATTTCTCCATCAGCTTCTAGTATTTTGGAAGGTATGCTCTTTGTTTCTGAAATATCAGAAGGCACTGGAAATAAAGATATGATAGATTCTTTTGTTCCTGCTGTTTTTTCTAATGATTTTGTGACACTCTTGGTTGTGAGTCCACTTAGTCCTATGGGTGCTGAACTGAAAGAAATAGTGGAAAGTGGCATTTGTTTAGATACAGTTATCGTCTTCTCTGTAGCACTGGTCTTCACGGATGTGAAAGCTGTTGATACGGGTGTTACTAATACTCTTTCTTGTGAATCTGTTTGACTCACAATTGAAGTTTCTGGTGCTTCCAATATAAATAGTGATGGTGATGTTGATTTTGACACATGAAACGAAGTGCTGGATTCTGTAGATGACTGAGAAGAACTTAATGCTTGCTTTGTGATGAGGAAAAGGGTCTTGGATTTTTCAGTAGGAAAGGACTCTATTATTTGCTGGGTTGTTTCTTTATCACTTGCAAGTGGGATTTGGGGTGAAAATAAAGAAGTGAGTGAAGCAACTGAAGGAGTAACAAATGGATGTGAAGTACTTTGGAAGACAGAAGGCACTGCTACTTTGACTGACTCTGTTGTACTTAAAGTACTTTGGGGATAAATACTTGTCTGTTCAACTGGAAACTGATACGCCATAGAAGTTCCTTTTGTAGTTAAATAAGCTTTAGAGGCCAGTAAAGAATCATGCTTCCCTGGTGTTTGTGTTATAAGATATGGAGGAACAGATTTGTCTTTTACATGGGTAGAAATGCTTTCCGTTGTTGATGTACGAACAAAGGAAGTGGCAATCTTGGAAGTTACAGATTTTGTTGTCTCAACTGATGGTTTTGCAGTGGTTGGTACTACAGTTATCTTTTGTGTTGAAGTAAACAAAGATGTTTTGTTCACTAGAGAGATTATGGGAGGAAATGTTGTTACAGAAAGAGTAACTGAAGAAAACAAGGTTGATATTTCTTTGATTGATGCCACTTCAGTTGGTGACCTGCTGCTAAGTTCAGTAAATGGAAATAAAGTAACGCTAGATTCTTTTACTGTCAATTCTGGAGTTGACCTTAAAGCTATTGTGCTTGGTGATACTGTCCTGAAGGTAGTCTTTGAAGTAGTTGGATGAATAGCAGCAGCCACAGGAACCTGAATTTCAGGTGATGAAGGAACAAGACCAGTGTCTATCTTTGACGTTATAACTGTAGAAAGGGGCATTGGAAGGTAAGAAGTAGACGGTTTTCCTGTATATAAACTGGTAGTTTTTTCTGATACTTTTTTACTAAGATATTCTGTTGCTTTGTCTGTATCAGTAACAGCATGCTGAATAAATGGATATCCGGTTGTTCCAACTGATTCTACTTTTTTAGTAACCAATGGAGCTGGGACAACAGTGGCTATGACTTCTTCTATAAATGCAGATTCTGTTTTCGATTTTGTAACACCAACAGAATCTGGAACACTTGCCTTTGTAGTTTTCAGGAGCAAAGGTATTTTGTGTTCTGTAGATACTTTCTGGGAGATTGGAATTGATGATTCAGATGAAGTTGAGGTTTTAGAGGTTACTACTGTAGACAAAGGTGTAACTTTATAAGATGAAGCAGTTGCAGGCTTTGTCATGCTTGGCTGTATAAACAGTGACTGCTCTGTTTGTAAATATTTTTTGGACACTATTGTAGTAGGAGAAGATATATCTGTTTTTCCAGGAAGTTTAGAAGTAAAAACTTGAGGTTTTGAGATTATAGGTGTGTACAAAGAAAAATATGAACTTGTTTGATATGTAACATTTGATGTTGTTTGTGGTATTTCCTTTTTAATAGTAGAAACTAAAACACTTGGATGTGCCAAGAACGTGTGGGGAAGCTCTGTTGGTACTGGAGTTATTGGAATAATAGTACTTTTAAGTTGTTCTTTGATTAAAGCAACAGTTGTCTTTGATGTTTCTGAAGAACCTGGCTCCAGAACTGGTTTTGTGGCTACTAAAGTAGTAAATAAAGGAGCAAATGAAGTTTTAGTGCCATTGGTGATTATTAGAGTTGGTTGAGTTACTCCTGGCTTAGTTCTGGTTGGAGTTGTTTGCCCTGGTGTTGGCAAATGGGAAGATATTTCCAAAGATGGCAATGTTGCTTTGGTAAAAAACTGACTAGTATGCTCTGTTTTTGATGTTACTATAGATGACGTTTGGCTTTCTGTAATGTTTTGAAGTTTTCTTTCTATGTCCTCTGTAGGGAAACTCTGAGCACTTATCACTTTTATTTGTGAAACTAATCTAGATGTGTCTAATGATTTATCTTCTGTAATACTTGATGGAGTCACAATGGAAGTTGAAGTAGCTGCTAATTTACTTTCTGCTTCAGTGACTGTAGATGTTGAGGGGATTGAAAAGCTTGTCACACTGCTTGTCTGCAAAGTATCCAAAGTAACTACATCAGTTGTTGATGAAGGAACTACAGATATGGGGCTAAAATCAGTTACAAGTTGTGAAAATCCTGGCAATGCACTTGTATTAAAAGCTAATTGAACTGAAAGAGCTGATGTAGCTAAAGTAATATTGGGCAAAGAAAATGTTGAAAGTTTAGCTTTTTCAATGGTTGAACTGAATTGCTGTTTGGATGCAGGCGTTGTTTCTCTAAGTTTTGATGCTGGGGTCACAGAAAAAGCTATTTCTTTACTCAGAACTGCAGCAGAAGATTGAAGAGCCCCAAAAGCTGTGTGTGTCTTTAAAGTGGATGGCAGGATTTGAACTTCAGTTGTTGGTTCAATGCCTAAAATAAGACAAAAACAGATGACTAGTACATGAGACATGTTTAATTCAATACTACACAGAATTAAATCCGGCAGAATTAAAAATGTGGAATAGCACAGCTTTAATAAACTGTTATTAATTTCTAACATGTCTATTCTGAGAGAAATTTTTTAAAAATTAAATTTTAACATTTCAAAACATGTTTTGACTTCATAAATATAATTTAATTAATCCCTTACTGAACACATTTATAATGTCATATCTTTTTGCAGTGTCTTATTGCCAAAATCTCTTTTTCCTTAGCAATTGTAAATCCAAATGTAGCTATTCCATACAGTATATATCTATTTTAAAATTCTGTATGTAGGAAGAAGCTTCAGGGAATCAGCCTTCTCACAGAATAAGGTCCTTGGACATGAAAGTGACTTGAAGATATTACTTTCTTAAAAGAACAGAGAGCATATTCTTTTAAGAAAACACCATGCATATATTTTTTCCAGATGCTGCAATGGAATTCATAGAACTATTCACTTCAGTTAGTATAGTAGGGGAAACTGCAACAGTCAAGCAGTAAGGTGAGGGAACTTCATTCGGCCAAGATGTTGAACCTTTGCACAAGATATTGGGAAGACGTAACTTTATAACTAAGTTGGGTTACTTTCCTAAATTGAAACCTGAAATAACAGCTTTTAAACACTATAATTTTGAATCAATATTACATTATACGTACAGTCTTCAAAATAAACACATCTTTGAGTGAGTTCATCCAGCACCAAATTCAAAGGACACATAGGAACACATCCTTCCACTCTAAAATAAGATTAATAATAATTAACTTTTCATACAGCAAAATGTATCATTGAAACCAGGGGTGAAATGCTCCCGGTTCGGGCGTGCCTGCCAGTCGTCGGAGAGCCGGTAGCGACGGCAGCGCAAGGCTTCGCCCACCCGCCCGGATGCCGCCATTTGGGTTCTTTTACCCTCTGCGCATGCACAAAGCATTCTGTGCATGTGCAGAGGGTAAAAGAACCCAAATGGCGGCATCCGGGCGGGTGGGCAAAGCCTTGCGCTGCCGTCGCTACCGGCTCTCCGACGACTGGCAGGCACAGCCGAACCGGGAGCATTTCACCCCTGATTGAAACAAGTACTGAGCAATGTTCCTAGAGAATGATCAACAAAATACCAGTATATGGGTACATGTATTCTTAATGAGGTTTATTCATCATAGAAGTCAACTTTAATTGTGAATTACAACCTTAATTTCAAAATAACTGAAGATACCAGAAGGTTAGATAAGTGCTTCTTTTTTCCTCTTTTAACTAGTATTAAGCTACATTACTTTTCTACTATGCTGAGCTAATTCATGAATGATGTGACATATATATACTTGCTGAATGATGAATATTTCCATTTAGAATTGGCAGAAAGCCCTTACATGCTTACATAAAATTATGTTCCTTGTTTGTTTATAGCAATAGTAGCATCCCATTAGAACTCAGTTACATATTTGCTTTGCATGGAAAAGTACAAGTCACAGACAGAAGAATTACATTTTATTTTTCTCAATATAATATAAATACTTGGTGAACTCATTCTAGGCCATGGCAATAAAGTGGACAAACTAAACAAATACAACTGCATAAGCATGAAAAGCCAAGTTATTGTCTTTCTAGGTACAACTCTGACATAGAACAAGTTGAATGTTTTAAATATCTGGGGCTTGTTTTCCAAACTTTTAGGACAACTGCTCATTTTAACTGTACTCCCTCTGTGGCTCCAAAAAGTACCATATCAACAATAAAATGTTGTCAAAAAGCATGAATGAAATTTTAATCCAGCAGCTCCTAAACATTTTATACAAAATCCAGGGTACTCATACTCTATAGGGCATAATAAAAACTTGTTTTAATTACACTACTGTATGTTCCCCTTGGAAAAAAATCCAGTCAGCTCTTTATTTCAGCCCTCCAGCTGTGTGCCTAGATTAGATGGCAGGTTACCCAGAACTGAAGTGAATTTTTAGTGGGTCATTTTAAATCCACATGATGGAAGGCCATCATCAGCAAATTATTCATACAGAGGTAGAGCAGAGATCCCCAACTCCTGGGCTGTGGCCTACTACTGGGCCACGTCCCATTTGGAACTGAGCCATGGAAGCTGTGGCGGGTGAACATGCGCACACAGCTCCACTTGCACGAGCAGTGGGTGAGTGCGCATGCAGCTCCATTTGTGCAAGTGGCAGATGCGCGTGCCCACAACTCATGAAAATGGAGCTGTGCTCGCTCACCCACCGGTCATGCGGAACTATTCCTTCTCTCCCCTGCCAATCCACAAAGCGGGAACAGTTGGGGATCGCTGCGCTAGAGCATGAATTCAGAAAAAAGCTAAAGATGTTACCAAATGGAAGAGGTGGAACGTAAGACTTTCAGAATGATTTATTGACTCTTAGAAAATGCCAAAAAATCTACTCCAGCAGGTTCCCCTGTGTACACATCTCCATGCCAAATTCTCTAAAGCTCATTTCAGTGCTCTGTCCTTGGTACACTTAAATGGCACCTTCTGCAAGGCTCCCATTCCACAGAGTCTTTCTTTTGATTGTATAGGTAGTCCTCAACTTACAACAGTTCATTTAGTGAATGTTCAAAGTTACAATGGCACCGAAAAAAGTGACTTGTGGCAGTTTTCCACACTTACAACCACTGCAGCATCCCTAAGGTCACGTGATCAAAATTCGGATGCTTGGCAACTGACTCACATTTATGATGGTTGCAGTGTTCCAGGATCACGTGATCCCCTTTTGCGACCTTCTGACAAGGAAAGTCAACGGGGAAGCCAGATTCACTTAACAACCATGTTGCTAACTTAACAACTGCAGCGATTCACTTAACAACTGTGGCATGAAAAATTATCAAATGGGGCAAAATTCGTTTAACAAATGTTTTACTTAGCAACAAAAATTTTGAGCTCAATTGTGGTCGTACGTCAAGGACTACCTGTATTCTGGTGTAAGATCATACTAAAGTCGGAGGAGGATATTATCTATGAAATATCCCTAAGGTAGGGTAAAGTATTAATACAGGGACATTAATCTTTTGGCATACACTACAGCAACTTCATGCCATTCCTTTATGTAAGCTGTGATGTTTTTCAAATTACCAGTACATTGTGCTTATCTTAATTTCAATTTTGTTTTTCAAATGCAGGCTAATAATATCTGTCTTTTTTATTCTCTACCGTAGACTCAGCCACGTCTTCTGGTTTAAGCAGTAGCAGTAGTGGACAGGTGCTATGTTGTTCCTAGCCTAGTGCGCTACAGATCAGTTGTTTTCCATGTTTTAAGAGCTACACAGCCTTAACAATAACAAAGTCCTCAAGTATGTAGAAACTGCTACATTTTTCACAGAGCCTCTATTTTGCTCCTAAACTGATAGGCAATGTATCGTTTCTTTTTAGTGCTATTATTTAAATTATAAGTGTACTTACTTTGGAACAGTCTGACAATGTTTTGCCAAAGGATCTCTGCATGTCTTGAAACAAGGACTTGAACAAGCATCATAGCGCCATTCACAGGTTGAGCGGGATAAAAATTTAAATTTGCTATCTACAAATAAAAATTCATTTGTATGAATGTCATGTTTATGCATGCACATATGCACTCATATATTCTAGCTCATACATACAGAACCCTCTTTCAGCAACCTGCATTTTTTGCTAAATTTTACTGGCAACGGAGGTAGCCACTAAATAGCCGCATACAAACTGCAATCCACAGTCCACTCTTTCTTCAATTCATAAAATGAATGCAGTGCTCTTTAAGAACTTAATCCAACAACAGGATTAAACAGAACTACATTTATATCTGAAAATATAATTCTAGTGACCAAACCGAATGAGATAAAATATATTTTAAAAGTATAGCACTAATTATAAAGCTTTTCTCCAGCGTTTCAGTGATCAACAGAAAAAAATACGCTCCAATTTTCTTTCATTTTCTTCTTTTATTTCCCTTCTCCACAAAAGTCAGATTGACTGGGTTATTGTTGTTTTTTTGTTTTTTGTTTTACTTTTTCAAGCTACTAAAAACTCTATTTTATTCAAAATTAGATCACTATTGCTTGGAAAAAAAGAAATACAGTGGAGAGGTTTTACTCTGTTTTTTTTTTTAAAGCAAGACGTGATTCAGTTTTGCCATAGTTCCCAATTTTAAAATAAAAATAAAACTTTTTGCTATTTTACTGCCTTTAAAAAAACAATGAAATCAATATTTTGTAAATTAATTAAATGAAAAGTTTAAAGTCAAACTCTTTACTCATCTCTCTGTAGTATTTGCCCTTAGGTAGTTTAATGATTTATCTATATTTGCCTACATTTATATGTATAATACTATATAGTATTTGTTATTCTCAACATTATAATCTTTTCTCTCACTCTGTCCATTTCATATCATTCGCCTCAGTGGATAGGTATTAGGCAATTCGGAATCATTCAGATTTGAGAAAAAACAAATGTTGGAAATATATGGCAGGAACCTATTTGTAGACCCCCAGTGCCACCTCCACCCCCAAAGTGGAAAGAAATGTAGGTGGCAATTCACACAGTTTTTACATTACAGGTTCAACTAACCCTAAACTTCCATGTATGTCCTTATATTGCATTTTACTCAGGAGTTACATCTCTGGGTGATCCAATATGGAGTTCCTTTATGTTTGCCTCAGTTGGAAGGAATGTTTTCATATTACAAATGCAGCAACGATATCTATTTATAGTTTATAGCAATCCCAACTGAATTTCAAGTACCTGTGAAAGAATCCTATTTCTCAACATGCGTAAATCAAGAAGATGAAAAGGGTTAAGAATGGATCCGACCCAACCATACTGCACACACTATATATAGCTAACCAGCTTTCTATGAGAATGCATTTACATACAGGAATGCAATAGCATTTTTCTCCTCATGCCCCTTGGGAAACATTATTTGGTCATAACTATATTGCAGACAGTATGTAATGATAATAACTAGCCAGTATTGACAGTATGATAGTCCATTAATCGATCTAATGCCTCTTTGAAAATGAGATCACTACCTCTCGCATAAGTGATTCCCACACTTTGATAACACAAACATGAAGAATTAATTTCTTTGAATATCTACATCATGACAAAATAATATAGCAACAAAATTGGAGTACAGACTCTAAGTCAGCAGTTCAATAAATGCAAAATAAGGGTCTTCTCCAGTTAGTTAATTAGTTAGTTAGAATAGAAGAACAGAGTTGGAAGGGACCTTGGAGGTCTTCTAGTCCAACCTCCTGCTTAGGCAGGAAACCCTACACCACTTCAGACAAATGGTTATCCAACATCTTCTTTAAAATGTCCAGTGTTGGAGCACCCACAACTTCTCGAGGCGAGTTGTTCCACTGATTAATTGTTGTTCTAACTGTCAGGAAATGTCTCCTTAGTTCTAAGTTGCTTCTCTCATTGATTAGTTTCCACCCATTGCTTCTTGTCCTACCCTCAGGTGCTTTGGAGAATAGCTTGACTCCTTCTTCGCATTTTCGGCCGGTGCCTGGAAGGCATGGAGGCATGGAGGCATGGAGGCCGAAAACGCGACACGTGGAGGCAGTGATTGGCGGCGATGTGCTGTGGTGATCCCGGCAGCCTGGAACGGGTCTAAAAATGGAGCGTGCAGAGGCCAAAAATGCGACACGCGGAGGCCAATAACGCGACATGTGGAGGCCAAAAACACGACGTATGGAGGCGGCAATGTGCTGTGGCGATCCCCGCAGCCTGGAACAGCTGATTGGCGGTATTCCGGGAAGCCGATCCAACCACCAATCAGCTGCTCGTGCTGAATCAGGCTGCGATAACGTGCTGAAGCTGACCAGGCTGTTTGCTGTTTGCTGCAAGGACACTAGCCAGATGAATACCAACGGATGCTGGTAGGCAGAGGCAGAATTTTTTTTTTCTTGTTTTCCTACCCAAAAACTAATGTGCGTCTTATACTCCGGAGCATCTTATACTCCGAAAAATACAATAATTCTTTGCTTCAGTTTTTCTTCTTGAAAAAAATCAATAATGCTGCCTCATTTGACACAAATATTATAGGAATATCTTTATATTTTCACATTATTTAATCTTTCTAAAAAGATTATGTTTCATAGATATTTTTTTTTCATTTTGTTATCAAGTTGCAGTAAATAGTCTGAACAATTTCAATAGAATATTCTTAATACAACAACTGAAGATGATAAATTGTCATCCAGAATATTAGAGGAAACCTGATACAGAAGCTTACCTCAGTGAATTTTTATTTTTTTATTATTATATACAAAATAAATAGATGGGGAGAGAAATGTAATCTATACTAACAAATTCAGTTATATATGTTACAAACAGGAGATAGTAATTTAAATAATTATACCAAACTCTTTTTCTTATTACTGCTATCAGTTATACTGAAAATATTCTGATAAATATATCATGCCTATATGTGAACTACATGTAGAAGATACATCATGGTACACATATATGTATGAAAATATACACATTCATTATGGTTATTTTTATTGATCTATTTTATTTTTTATGAAAACTGAATCTTCCCATGAGTTTCAGAAAATGTTAATCTCTATCAAAGGTTCTTTGGTAGTTTTTTTGATAAGTTTCAGAACACATAAACAAATTTGTGGAGAACTTTTTTTTGAGAAGGAAGTTCGAACAATCTATTATCCTACTCCCAATATTTATGTTCCGGAACAGCAGTTCTCACTTGGAAAGGTTCTGATCTAATATGCAATTTATAATAGTCAGCAGGAAATTTAATCTGCCTTTCCCTCTGCACTCTAGAACTGGTATAACATTTCCATTAACAAATGTGGCTATATTTTTAGATAATGTAATTAGCCTGCATCAGTTAGCCCAGCCTTCTGAAAGAACACTGGAGAAAGATTCAAGCCCAAGGTTTCTTTGCTTATAAAACTCTGAAACCCAAATCCACAGATTAATGGAGATTAATGAAATACCTCATGATTATTTGATACAACCTTACTTGCTGAGGTAAATTGTTTTAGTTTTCTATTGGCATGGATAGGATTCTTTGGCAAGACTGGAAAGCAAAGGTTTCTCCCTTTAAAAAAGAGACACATTTTCTACATACAAACACATTAGAGATTGCAATTTCTCCTTTCCCTCTTAAAGATAAAAGAAGCATGGCATTTGTGCTTGGTCCATATAATATCCCAAATTAATAAAAATTCTTTATAATTTTTTTTCTTCTACTCAATTATGTCCAATTCTCAGACCTCCAGGACAAATCCCTGCAGTTTTATTGGCAAGGTTTTTCAGAAATGGTTTGCCAGGGCCTCCTTCCTAGGCCTGAGAGAAAATGTCTCAAAAGTAAAGGTTTTAGTAACACTACTACTAACCCTTTAATTCAGTAGTTTTTGATAACAAGAAAAGCATATAGTTCATCCATTCTATTAGGAAAGTCCCTCCATCTGTGACTATATAACTCACCTAAATAAAACCTAATATTTTGCTTCATTTTTATGTTTGATTAAAAAGCACATATTTGAAGCTTTTGAAGAAAGTATTAAGGGCAAGTTTTCTGGGAATTTGGGAAGATATAACTTCGATAGCTTTAGAAATATTGTTGGTATATCGCTTTTGTTGAATTTTTATAGAAATCACTTTGTGAATTCTGGTAGAAATCACTCTGAAATTTTTGAAACTCTGTAGCATTTAATATGTATATGTGTTCTTTCAAAGTATGTTTAGCCAAAGTCTTAAACATTTTTGAAAGTGTTCATTGCCTGCTCTTATCTGAATGATTACTAATCTGTCTCTAATTTCCTTTTTGCGGATGAGGAAGCACTCAGAATGAGAATGGAATACTTTAGTTCTTGGAGGTGTTGGAAGTTTGCAAATTACCGTATTTTTCAGAGTATAAGATGCACCTTTTCCCCCCAAAAGAGGATGGAAATGTTGGTGCGTCTTATACACCAAATACAGCCATTTTGGGCCTCCTGAAGCCCCGCCCCCGCATCCCATTTTTGCGAAAAATGGGCCCATTTTTCCAAAAAACGGAGTGCACAGAGGGTTTGGGAGGCCTGCAGAGTGCTCCTGGGGGCTGGGGGAAGGCAAAAACGCCCCCATTTTTGCAAAAAACGGGTGAAAAACGGCCCATTTTTCGCAAAAACAGGGTGGGCAGAGGGTTTGGGAGGTCTGCAGAGTGCTCCTGGAAGCATTCTGCAGGCCTCCCAAACCCTCTGCGCGCCCCATTTTTTGCAAAAACGGGTGAAAAACAGGCCTGTTTTGCGAAAAATGGGGCGCACAGAGGGTTTGGGAGGCCTGCAGAGTGCTCCTTGGGGCCGGGTAGGACAAAAACTTTTTTTTCTTACTTACCTCTTTGAAATCTTGGTGCGTCTTATACACCGGTATGTCTTATAGTCCGAAAAATATGGTACCTTGAATTACCGTATTTTTCGGAGTATAAGACACTCCAGAGTATAAGATGCACCTTAGATTTTGGGGAGGAAAATAAGGGGGGGGGGAATTCTGCCTCTGCCTACCAGCATCCATGGTATTCATCTGGCTAGTGTCCTGTCAGTGTGTGAGAGAGTTGAGGGCTGTTTTGAAACTGAAACAGTATTTGCTGTGTGTTCTGACTCAGCGTACTGACAAAGGAACACAGCACAAACAGCGTCCATACAAACCTTGTTTTAATAGTAACGGCTACTAATTGTCTTATTTAGCAGTCATCCTAAATTCAAATAAAGTGTAAACCAGTCTTTTCTGTGCAACAGCTGTTAATTAATCTCCTTAACAGTCGGCAATAGTCCAAGCAAAAGAACACAAGTCTGACGAAGAGTCTTTCAGATAATAGCAGATAACCCACACGAACCTTACTGTTTTTGGCAAAACGCCCAGGAACAATTTGCAGGCAACTTTGATGATTTCAAAGCAGAACAGAGGTTTGAATTCAAAGAAAAGGACTTGAAATGAACGAAGTTGTTTCCTGCAAATTCCTCAATCGTTTTCCTCACTTAAATAGGCTATGGGAGTGGCCAATTATCCCCAAGCCTTACTCCCGAGTACTCCTTCTCCTCAGGAGCCATTCCTGCCTTTTGGCAGCTCTGCGCACGCACGCATTGAGAACAGGCTCTTCTTCTTCTTCTTCTTCTTCTTCACTCATGGCAGCCTCTGGAGGTTCTGAAGACCCTGGCTGAATCCCTGCCTCTGGCACCGAACCTTCTCCAGCCTCCTTGCTGTCCGACTCTGGTACCCGCTGCACAGGCCGTTGGCGAATCACAATACCAGCCTCTTCGCTCTGTGGCTCTGCCGCCAGCTGCACAGGCCATTGGCGGACCACAACAGTTCTAGAGTATGACTTCACAGACCTGGAAGTGCAGGGCTGCTGGTTCTGAGCTGCAAAAAATTGAGATGACCATTTGATAGAAAACAAAGAGACAGAGAAACTTTCTTCTCTAGCTTTTGCAGCACTATCTTGTAGCTCTTTGCAAAGAATTTTCATTGTAGTATTTGATCCATCGTCTCCTCGCTTGTGTTTTGCTTGAATATTACTACCACGTTGGAAAACCTGCTTTTGGTATTGTATAGTTACTTCATGTGTTATATGATATATAAAGAGAAGTTATTGAATCCTGCTGAATCAGTTATTTGTGTGTGCTTTCTGGATGTGATTGCTGCTGCAAACTCTGAGTCCTTGCAGCAAATAGCAAACAGCCGGGTCAGCTTCAGCACATTACTGCAGCCTGATTCAGCATGAGCAGCTGATTGGCGGGTGGATCGGCCTCCCGGAATACCCCCAATCAGCTGTTCCAGGCTGCAGGGATTGCCACAGACCATTGCCGCCTCCGTGCCTCGCGTTTTTGGCTACATTCGGTGTATAAGACGCACCCAAATTTTCACCCTCTTTTGGGGGGGGAAGTGTGTCTTATACTCCGAAAAGTACGGTAATTCAGCCGTACGGTAATTCAGTTTCTAAAGTGGTTTGGGAACTGATAAACCGCAATGACCGAGATTGCTTTTCTATCAGCAAATTTAGTACTACTTCAATTCTCAGTGTTTCTCAACATTGGCAATTTTAAAAGATAGAAAATTCTGGGAGTTAAAATCCATATATCTCCAAGTTATCAAGGTTGAGAAACATTGTAAATTTAACTTACCTGCAAGATTTCTCTTCCCTTTTGTTTCCTCTCACTTGCCTCTCCTACAGCTTCCCCAGATCTCTCTGGAGAGTTTTTAATCTCTTCAAAAAATAACTGAAGGAAGATGCTGGGGAACAGGAATCATACTGTTTTTTGAAAAATAGAAAGTTTCTTCTCTTCATCTGCATTTACATTAAATATGTAGCTGACACATTTATCCTAAAAATATTTTTTTTAGAAAGTTAACATTTGATCAGTAGAGGGTTTGCATGTTAAGAGCCATATCATCTTGCATGAAGTGCAACATCAGGCCCAAAGAACCATGAGCAACATATGGAGTTACTCTGAGTAGTTCTTTACTGTTTGCCTATAACAGAATCTTGCCAGACTAAAATAACTATCTGTGTAACTATTAGATATACTCTGTGACTTGCTAGAGAGGAACGTTTCCCTTCACTCTTTTCCTGCCTACCAGATATTCCAAGCTCCACTCTCTTTGCCCACTGAGAAAGAGCCCTTCCCTCCTGACTCCAAACTACATTCCACCATTCAGTGACCTAAATATTTGCTGTACCCAAAACCAAAACAGGCACAAAAACCTCTCCCTATAGGCTGAATGGGTTCCCACAACCATTTGTTACAAGTTGTCTGCGCAACATGGTGGGGAGAGAAAGGAAGAAACAAGGTAGAAGACCAACTACATGACACACCTTGCCATGCATCAAAAACATTTTGGAAGCAGTAGAACACAGCTTCCGAGATCTGCAAGTGGGCATTGCATACCACCCAGAGGCTACCATACGAGGACAGATTATGCATTACAAAGATCACCTGGAGGTGAGAGATACTTCCAATGTAATCTACCAGATCCCCTACATGGATTGCCCTTGTGACTACGTAGGATAGATGGGGAGGAAGCTAACCACCAGATTGCAAGAACACAAGCAAGCAGTCAGATGAGGAGACCCGAACTTATTGGTGGCCTCACACTGCAATGCATTGTGAACATGCATTCAATTTTTCAGGTACTAAGATTGTTGGATGACCAGGCACAAAAACAGCCAGGGAAGTGACTGAAGCCTGGGAAATAGGTCCCTCATCAGTCAACTGGAGTGCTGATGTACCATCAGATTATCAAGTACTTAAGAGGAGAGGGCTTGGCAGCACAAGAAAACAACGGCCAATGACTTACTAGCCAGCAACACCCCAATCAACAACTAAAAAGCCCCACACAAGAGGCATCATATAAATACCACACACAGAATAGCCCAAAGCACACACTCTGCTAGAGAGAAGTACCCTGAGGATGGGCTCCAGCATGAGTCCGAAAGCTCAGAAGACTAAACCTCTGGTCCCAGTAACTGACCCAGATTGGATCCTGCAACATTATCCTGGGACATGTACAGTATATTCCTCTTCATTCCTCCCCTTATAATTCTGCTTATTTTTGCCCTGTACAAAAATTCACATTAAATGAAACTTACTGTATTATTCTGTTAATTGTCATGCTATTTATTTATATCTCAACTGAGTATAGTGTATAACATCCACCCACCCACCCAGATTCCAGGTTGAAATCAGTAAGTGTTGATGGGGAAAAAAATCTGAAATTTTTTACCCACAAATAAAGACATTTCTTGGATTAAGTGAATCTGTGATTCTAAGACAAAAGCTTAGAATCACAGATTTTAAGACTTTTGGCCCTCCATACATGCTGAATACAACTGCCAGCATTTATTACTACTGATCAAGTTGACTACAGTTGCTAAAACTTCAGTAACCTCTGGATAGCCATCAGTTACCAATCCTGCAATGGTTCATCCCATGAATAAGCACTTCAGTATATAAATGATACTGGCTTGGCCTCCATGAAAGTTTTTATAGCTTTCACTTTCTTAATACAGGGGCTTCACATAAAGTACAGCAAAACCATATGAATATACAATCAGTGTGTTCATATTCAGCTACTTACCTACAAGCTTAAAAAGTGTAGAGAGTCTGAATGCCTCAGAGTGATGATATTTAATGACAGTCACAGAGGAAGCTGAAATGTGGATGAACACTCCTGGTATGGCAAATGATTCAAAAGAACTATATCCTGAGAACCATGTGTTTTTGTGGATGGCAAATGTTGACCTGTTCTGAAAACGTTCATTTCTTTCCCACTTGGAAAGAACAAGGGTATCATTAGAAGCTAAATAAAGAAAATAATTTGGTCTGTCAGCTGCTTCCAGCGAAACCAGGTGTGGATCTGAAAAGCAAAAAACAATGAAGAAATATGATGAAATGGCCAAGGGTAGATTATAGTGATTAGCTTCTAGGTTGTATGTCAATTATAATTCCATTAATAGGTGGCTGCTGACACTTATTAAAATGTTGCATGGTGATACCTACATCCAAATTTGGGTGAACAACCAAGGTCAGCATTCTGCTGTGGTGTAATTTAGCCCCTTTGCTATTTAATTTTAGATGTGGTGGCAAAAGTGACAAAACTGAAACATCCCTGCTAAGCTTGATTGATAGACCTGTTGCTTTATTTTTATGTGCAGATGATACAGCCATCACCTCAATTTCACCTATAGGACTGAGGAGAGCATTAATCAACTGTAATCATTAATCACACAGACTTGCCTATTACCTGTCGATTACAAAAAACATATCTTTTCAAAGAGTCCCCCTAGATAATAACATAAATGGCAAATTAAAAGGAATATTATTAAACAGGTTAAGATCTTTAAATATCTCAGAAATGTTTTCCACTTAAAGGGTCCAAATTCTGTCATTAAAAGACACAGCAAGGAATGTAGCTCTCCACTTAATATTGTTCTATACAAAAGGTGGTAATTATATACCAGGTGAACTAAAAATATTTGAGGCCAAAGGAATATCATAGCTATCTTGTGATATATTTTCAAGTATATGTCTTTAAGGACAGAGTGGCCATTTGAGGCTGTTCAATCATGATTTCTAAGGGGCTTATTTCTGAGTCCATGATGCATCCAAACACAGTCTTTCAGCTGAAACTAGAATGACATCAATTAAAACTCAAATGCAAACAGCATGTGTTAGCTTAAATTAATTTTCAACTCTAAAATAATCTCCACTATTCCTGGTGGAAATTACTTAGTTGCACCCTAAGGTAGTGTGGGATTTTCAATTAATGTACTGATCTCAGTGGGTTTTGGACAGGCCAGATTATTCTTTAAACAACATGCCAGATATTCTGACCTCCAGAATAATTTCAGCTAGGCGCCACTTTGCTTGATCTCAATCCCATTATTTGTTTCTTTAAGATTGCATGCCAGAATACTAGAATAACTTTTACATTGGCAAGTTGAATTGTCATACAGTCTAATTATCTAGAAGGCAGTTTTTGCAGCAATTCTAAAGAATGCTGCTTCTGTCTCTATGGAAGGGTGAGATCAAAACTGAAAATGATGTACTGTACCATTGCACTGACTCTTTTACAGAGGTATTTGGGATGCATTTCCCGTTGCAACATGATATTTTGGCAGGACTAAACATGTCCTATTAGTTGATCAGGAGGTGATTTCAGGTCATGTAGCCATATTCTGTATAACGTCTGTGATGGAACGTAAACAAATTTCTCAGTTTGGAAAAGGTTTTATATGAATAAGAGTTATTAATAGTTATTTTGATATATTATCAGCTATATTATGCTTTGATTTGGATATACCTATTTTATTATTAAATTAAATTGTTCTACTCTGTTACTGCAATAATAAACTATAATAATAAACTGTTTAAGCTATCTTGATTGCTATTTTGCTAAAATATAGCCAGATTCTGTCAAGTTCAACTTAACCCAAAACTATGTACTTATAACATTGCCATTGTTTCAATCCAGGAATTTCTGAAAGTACAGAATGAACAAGTTCAAAGCAAAGAAAATCACACTTTTTAAAGAAGCTTCCATTCATCTCCAAACCAATACATTATTTAAAAAAAACCCCTAAAATGTAAAACCTGTATTGCAAGATTTTCTCTTGCTTTCAAAAATTGATTAAACTGATTTCCAGTAGATTTAAAGTAATGCTTATTAAAAGGGTGATAGAATTGTGACCTAATTGAACATATTTTGTCCCAAATATTATTTCACTGTACACTACATTATTCTGCTTAACGTTATTGTAAGACTACTATAAAATCCATTGTCCTCATCCATTAAACAAATGTTACAAGTGATGTAATAATTCATTATCCTAGAATACTATTTAATTTTCCAACATAAAATGTATTTAGTATATGGAGAAAGAGAGAAGCAGCTCATATTTTCTTTAATTACTGAAGCTGAAAATGTACTTATTGTAGCATAAGCAATCATTGCTTGCCGAATCATAATAAAGATTGGTGAATGTAAGGACTCTGTATTTTTCTAATCAGAATTATAAAGAGAATGTTGATATATAGAGTGTTAAAACTGAAAATGAACAGATTACTTTCCAAAGGTGGATTTTCAAGAAAAAAAATCCAATAACTGACACTCATATCTGGGACTATTATTAACTTCGCAAACACTGAATTCAAACAGTGGAGCTGAAAAGGTTTATCTCAGGACCTTAAGCTCTTTCATTGTCACTGGCAACAACCTAATCTCTCTCTATATATGTGCTATATCAGGGGGATATAGTTCTTTGTCCTGGTGTTCTATCCAAAATAAAAGCATTTCTAGAAATTGCATAAGAAAGCATATCTAGAAATAAATATTATTCATAAAAATATTCAGTTCATATTCAGTTAACTGGTGATATAAAATTGACTGTCTTTTAACATTATTCTAGTAATATCCTTTTCTCCAGATATTTTTCATCAGTTTGCTTCCTTTCTATTTCCTTCGCACTTAACCATAATCTCAATTTGCCACCAATCTATTACCGTATATCCTCAGTTGACCCTTTTGTATTTCATTAGTTTTACAGCTAACCAGCTGCTTTATAGATAAATTGGCATTTCTTCTATGACAAGAATCGTGTTAAACTTTAGTATTTAAGTATCACTGATTTTAATGCTTGCAGTTACTTTTATTTCAAAAGGCAGAGAGGCAAAAATGGATAAAATGTACATTTTAGAAATGTGAAAATACATGTACACAGCCAAAGCATCCATCCATATGAGTAATCCCAAGGAGTTGGCAAAGTCCATATTTTAGTGAGGAACACAATTAATGGCAATTATCTTTTAAAAGGTATTTTTATACAGTTGTAGTTTTTCACTTAACCATAATCTCAATTTGCTGCCAACCATTATAGTATATCCTCAGCTGACCTGTTTGTATCTCATTAGTTTCATAGCTAACCAGCTGCTGTCAATTTCCAGATTTCCTCTTAGGTTTCTCTACATATCCTTCATTAAGAATATTAAGGCTAATGTGTTTACAAAGTTGTCGATCTGAATACTAAGTATCATGTTATTTATAAATCAGCAATTGCCTTGTAAAAAACCTACTCTCTAAGTGGACACCTTTGATCATATATAAAAAAAACCCCACTGAAGTTGATTAGGAAATTTTAGTGTTTCAGCTATGAAACTTTCTTAAGAGCCATGGTGGCACAGTGGTTTGCAGTATTGCAGGCTACTTCTGCTGACTGCCAATTGCCAGCAGTTTGGCAGTTCAGTTTTCAATGGTTCAAGGTTGACTCAGTCTTCCATCCTTCCGTCGGTAAAATGAGGACCCAGATTGTTGGGGGCAATATGCTGACTCTGTAAACTGCTTAGAGAGGGCTGTAAATCACTGTGAAGCAGCATATAAGTCTGAGTGCTATTGCTGCTAAAATTCCGAAGTGGGAAAAATCACTTTTGTTAATTTGGATGTGAGAATATAAAAATTGTTTTGCTGGCTCTGAACAAAATCTATCTACAGTATTCCTACCAGCAATATTAACCAGTCAGATGTTTCTGAATGCTTATTAATACAATATGGCCAGTCACAGTGTTCGCCTCTTATTTGTAAACCAGCATCTGGAATATTTTTTTTAATTGCTTCTGATATATATTATCTAAAGTAGTGTTTTTCAACCACCACAGCTTTAAGATGTATGGACTTAAACTCCCAGAATTGCCCAACCAGCAACACTGGCTGGAGAATTCTGTGAATTAAAATTCCACAGAACTTAAAGTTGCCGAGGTTCAGTACCACAGATCTATTTGACAGAGTTACTAGATTTACCATGTGCTTTGGGCTTATACAGCGGTGATGTTAGCATGAAGGTTAAAGCATCCCCCGAAGCTAAGTCATCTTCTCTTGCTGGGAAAACAGAACCATCCTGCAGTTTTGCTGCAATTATAGTTTTTCCATCCAAATAGCTAACCAATTTGTAGGGACCTTTTCCCAGAACTGTCAAGAAAGAAAGAAGTTACATTTTCTGATAAGTCTGTCTCAATGTCTGTATCATGGGTTTATCAGTCAGTCCAACAGCAGCAAAGAAAACACAATCATTAGCAGACATTCCCAAGAATAAGCATTACGATTCTTAAACATTAATTTAGAACTACAGAACTCTTGCAAACTTGATTTCATAAATGATCTGCCTGAACCTTATCTTACATCAGAGATTTATTAAAGTGGGTAAAAAGGTTTAAAATTCAATAAAGAAGGAATGAAGGAAAAGAAAGAGCCTGTTTAACCAAAATCAGCACACAAACAAAAAGGACTCTCCATATACGCTAAATACACCTTCCAAATGTTGGGAATAATATGCAGTAAATCTGTACATGTTCCTCGCCTGCTGGATTTGCTTGTTTCCTCATATCGAGACCCCAAAGGAATGGTCTGAGAGGGCATATACTCCAAAGCATTTTGTGAGAGCTATAGTTAATTAGGATTTTTTAAAACAGAAACTACTAACTAAAAGGACTGAAGTGGTAAAGAGATTATTTGGTTCTAATTATGAAACTGCTGTGACACTAATCGCTTACCTTCACTTGTAAAATATTCTCATACTCCCTCACTGTACATCTTGTGGCACACAGGCTGGGCATGCAGATTATTTTTTTAAGAATGTAACAGCAATATGGAAAAAGTATTTTAAAAAAAACATGTGGGGCACTTTCAACTATTACCAAAGCCCAGAGGGTTTAGTCTGGCAAATAGCCAGACTCATATTTTTGAAATTAGGACCTTCTAACTATTGACTGAGCTTCTGTGATATTATGAAATGTTTGTAACTGCTTAGGAAGTAACTTGATAATACAAAGGCACTATGTCATGGGTGTCAAACTCGTGGCGTCAAGTTGCTGTCACGTGACATATCATGACATTGTTTCCATTTGTGGAGCTAGGGTGGGCGTGGCCTGCGTCACACATCTGGCCCACGGGCTGCCAGTTTGACACCCCTGCACTATGTGCTATTAACAGACTAAAAATCTACATGGCAAAAGAAAAGGTCCATGATGAATTAAACAGTTGCAATATACAGTGATACTTTTAAAAAAATTAACATAGCATACTACCCAAATAATCAAATCAGAATATACATGAAACATTATATATCAATACTAAAGCATTGAGCTAAATCAAATATCCTTTTTTTTCCAATGGAAAACAAAAGAATTAATGACTTTTAAACATCAAAAGTTAAGATAAAACATTCAGAGCAGAAAATTGCTAAGGAAAAGAAAAACTGCTATAACTTCTACTGACAAATTGTTAGATTATTTACTGTATTTCAACACTATAATGACACAGTTACATACATATATTTAAATAACAACATATTCCAATGCATTGCACAAAGTATCACTAACATGGAAGGGGGCATAAGGAAAAATACTTAGCTCTTACATCATTGCTTACCTTTATTGATATATTCACAATCATATGCTATAAAAAACAAAAGCAAACAATTAGAATGTATGTATGCATACACAAGCCATTTTGCTTTCATCTCCACTGAGAAGACAAATTAAAGCTGGCAGAAATGTCTTAAACTTTTTTCACTGACTGTAATAAGAAAATACTTATCCTTTTATGACCTCTAGTGGTATAGTAATAATTTTAGTTGTCCTTCCTATAACAAACAATATCACAGTTGTCTATGAACACAAACCACATTTGTATCAGAATAATAATCCAAATTTAAAACAGCAACCACAGACATTTTCCAAATACTTAAGTGCAGGATATAATTTTAACCCAAGTACAAGGTGTAAGAATGAGAAAAAAGAGCTGTGCTCTAAAGTTTGCTTGTGAGATATTATTCAAGTTTGCTTGTGAGATATTATTCAAGTTATCGCTGAGTCTACAGTTCAACCTAACAGTCATAAAAAAATATTTACATATATTTCCTTACTTTCCTCATCTCGCTTATATTTGATACTGTGAACAGAATTGCAGATATAAATCAGAAATGGGCAAATTTTCTGCAGTCTGTGGTTGCAATTTTGAATTTGTATTTATATATAAGCCTATGAAGGTGTAGCAGGAATGACAATGAAGCTTCTGTATAAGAAACTTGGCCTCCCATTATCAGATGTGATAATAGGAGAGGATATCACTGATAGTGTAATTAACTGAAAGATAAAAGTCACTGAGACATAGAACAGCACTTATCAGTAGCTTTGGATGGATGGATGGATGGATGGATGGATGGATGGATGGATGGATGGATGGATGGATGGATGGATGGATGGATGGATGGATGAACTATTATGACTGATCCTTTTGTATTAGATTTATTTTTAAATAGTTTTTATTAAACAGTTTTAAAAACAACATTAAAAACAACCACACTTACAAAAACAACATGACATAACATAATGTAACATAACACCACATACCATATAGAATTCAATGTGCCTGATTCATAAAACTGCAGGAGTTTTAGCCAATTCTTGAATGCAAGAAAGGAAAATTACACAATCAAAAGCCAGCTGAATATGCATGGATGAAGAAGCAAAATCAAACTGACAGTATGGCTTTGCAAGGTATGTAAATGTATTCTGGTTATCATACTTACGACATAGTCTAGGAGATCTCCAGTCTACTGTAACTCCTTGTTGACAACACTGATGAGCATAGGCTGAAACACTTGTACAGAAACATTCACAATCCCCTCCCTGGTTACAACCACATGTGTCAATCAAACAGTTTGAATAAAACCAAGTGACATCAACCTGAAAAATGTAAACATTACTATAATAAATCATCTTAAATACTGATTTATACATAAAGAGCAAGCATCTGAACTAAATTTTAGGGGCATATCTATGAAACATGTCACGTAATATTTATTACTTATCTGTATTTGGCATTATAGTCCAATCCTAAATTTTCTCCTGCTGGTGGGAACATTCTCTGAATTCCAATCCACAGATGCTCCAACTAAGGGAAGAAGTTGCCCTTTCTCCTTCTCTTTGCAGCCACTTTCACCAAAGAAAATCTGCTTTTGGATACCAGGAAACTCTCAAAATGGGGGATAGGAGTAGATAAAGGAGAAGGTTTTAGTAGTAACCGTCTTCTATATCCTTTGCCCCAAGGAGCTCTTCTATTCTACTTCTTAACAGAGGTAGAATGTTTTTGTTTTGTGAAATATGAATGAATATTAAAATTTCTAGTTTACGTCCTATGCATACATAAATTTTCTGATATTTGTATTATTTAAATAGTGAAATAAATTATTACTGAGAAAAAATAACGTCTATATTGACAAAAACATATGCACGTATGTTAACTGACATCCTATAACGGAGGTTTATACAAAAACTTGGATTCAAAAGAAAAATGTGGCATGTTGTATTTGTGGGCAGGCTCCTGCACCTTGGGAGAACAGTTTAAAACAATTGTGTCTTTTCCTGGGCTTGCATGGCTGCTTTTGCAGACAACCCAAGGGAAAAAACATGCTTCGTTTCAAGTATTTCTCATAGGTCAGTGATGGTTAACCTTTTTGGCACCGAGTGCTGAAACTGGAGCGCGCATGCACGCTGGGGCACCGGAACGCAGAAGAAAACAGCTGGCCAGTGTGCATGCGGCAGCCAGCTGCTCTTCCAGGTTCCGTCGCACGCATGCGTGCCGGACAGCTGGTCTGGCGTGCATGCGCACCGGCCAGCTGCTCTGTTCCGGGTTCCAGTGTGCACATGCTGGCCGGCACGCATGCACGCGCCAGAACCCAGAAGAGAGCAGCTGGCTGGTGCGCATGCATACCGGACCAGCTGTCCGGCATGCATGTGCACGACGGAACCCGGAACAGCAGCTGGCGACACCGCGTGTGCCCACAGAGAGGGCTCTGCGTGCCACCTCTGGCACACGTGCCATAGGACATAGGTTCGCCATCACAGTCATAGGTGCTCACTTTGTATCAGATTTGCTTTTCAAATCTGGAACTCTGCTCAGGCCTGTCTTGATACACTACATTTGCTAGAAGTTAGAACTGGTAGGACAGTCATTCACATTCCCCCCCCCCCGACTGGCTTGACTGGAAGCAAGAGAGATAGAAATGTATTAAATAAATGAAATGAATAAAACTTGAATAATATCATTGTACCTCCACAAGAAAGGCAAGTCTTTGACAGTTCAAAATGACATCTCCTTCAGGAATTAACAGCTGGATAGACATGGAATAAGGCAGTCTCTTGGAAAATCAAGTCCTAAGCCATTTAGGGCTTTAAATATCAAATTTTTTAAATCTTCTATTCAATTGTGTCCAATTCTCAGAGACTGCCTGGACAATGTTTTTCCTGGGAAGGTTTTTCAGAAGTAGTTTGCCCTTGCCTGTTTCCCAGAGCCAGAAGGTATGACAGACCCAAGGTCACCCTACTGGCTTTGTTCCTAAGGTAGGACTAGAACTCACAGTCTCCAGTTTCTAGTCTGATATTTTAACTACTACACAAAACTAGCTCTCTTTAAAGATTAATGGCAGCATCTTAAATTGTTATCCAGTAAAAACTGGCAACTTGTGTATTTCTTTCAGTTTAGGGGTTAAACATGAGCCTTGTATATTACATCAATTAGAAACGTAACACATTTTATATTTGTAACTCTTGGATTTTTGTCTAAGGTAGTGCATTACCCTAATCAAAACAGGATGCAACCAAGGCCACAAATCCAGTCTGCTCAGTAACATAGCTGAGTCCAGTGACAGTAAAATATCAAGAAACATTCACTTCCAGAATGCCATGTGCTCTTTCACAGGGAGTGCAATGCAACCCCAACAGAAATAGGCTTAATTTTAATCATTAAGTGCAGTTTCTCATTATCAACAGAAATTATCAATGTCTGCATTTAATCTCATCTTGCTCTCCATCCTCCAGCTTATTATTGAAAGAAGTATATACAGTAATTTGCTTCTTTGGAAATTGGATGGTTAGGAGAAACAGAGCTGCAGCTCATGTTCCCCTTATGATCTCCAGGTGCCCTCCCCACAGTGATTTCATACTGTTGGAGAGCATGAGGAAAAGATGTAACCCTGTGGGACACCAAATATGAATGGTGTTAAAGCAGTGTTCCAGGACCAACTACTGGACCACCTGGGTACATCTTGCTTTAAATAATACACCCTTAACTTTTTTCTGTATTGTTACTCACCACTGGATGGCATGACTCAAATATTTCACTTAATAGTATTCCACATTCTTTCTTTGCAAATGCTTCTCTGAGTGGGTTTAAAATGCAGGGATGCCGAATATCAGAGCTGTCAACACACTGAATCCAAAAACAAAAGAATAAAAGAAGAATGACCATAAACTGGTATTCTCTGAGATAGACTACATGTAAGGTACCCCTCCTAGGAGGAAGACATAGACTCCTGGATAACTGCATATTGAATTAGATACCGAATCTCAAACAAACAATTTGAGTTGAGTCAAACAGATAGTTTGATTACTGGCAGCATGGAAATATTAAATCCCTAACAACCACCAAAACACGATGCATATTGGTATATTGCCATACCTTTTGTTTTTGTTAAAGCAACATGTTGGGGGAAAGCTGAAGAGTGGAATCATGAAAAATGTGTCATATTTTTAATTTCTGTGGAAATGTGATTTTTTGGGGTATAATTCTAATTCTTAAGATTATCATGAAAAGCATGAAAAACATGTGGCTGTGATCTCATACACAAAAATTCCTCTACAGGTAAGTGCCAAAAATCTATAATACATGTTAGCAAAAGAATGTTGGTGATTTGAAAAGCTAACTTACATGCATAAGCAGCATGTAATTCCCTTTCTGGGCAAGCAGTATTATACAAAACACTGAAACAGAGGAAAAATAGTATGCCAAACAAATTAAAGGAATGATATGAGAAAAAGAAACCTAGCTAGAATCTATCTTAAGCATGACTAGCCTTCTGAAAATGCCCCATGAAGTCAAAACCCCATGATTACATTAAGATTTAAATGGGGGGGGGGGGGAATCACAAAGCTGCAACAGTAGAGAACACTAGTTTACTTTCAGAGGAGTAGTCATTAATCCCAAATTTAGTTTATCTAATTGCAACGTTTATACCAGCAGCATGCTTATTCCAACCTTCTACATCTTTGAATAAATGTGCAAGGCATGCTTTCACTCTGCCTCTTGTTTTCAGCCTCCTTCATCAACGTAAGAATAACTTCTGCTGCCAACAGATTTCTCTGGCTATGTAGTTTTTGCAAAGACTGCAATCTACAAAATCTTTGAAAAATCAGGATGCTACATCATTTGGAAAATAGGGTTTACAGGTAAAGTCTTCTTTGTTCAAAAATTCCTAAGCAACAAAATCAGAGCATTTATCTTCTTTCTCTTTGCGTTCCCTCCAAGTATTTGAATTCATAGAAATCCGACATCTATACACTATTATAAATCAGTAAATATGGTTGGTGCTTAATTTTAGGCAATAAAAAACAATATAATGAGGGACCATCCTCCAATACTTTACCTCAACAACTGCCCAACTGCTCCCAAATTCTTGTGCATTTGTTAACTCAAAATTTTCTGGAGTGCTCATTTCATTTATTGTTTTGGAGTCAAAATTTCCACATAATCCAGTCAGCTCACCCTAGACATGAGGCAAAATGAATAACACTTAATTACAGACATTTATAACCCCAAATCTGATATGCTTATTTTCCACATTAATAACATAGAATCTAGCCTTCCCTTAGGCTTGACAGCTGGCTGGGAGACTTTGGGCCAGTAACTGCCTCTCAGTTCAACCCACATCAAGGGTGGTTGTTATGGGTAAAATAGGCAGGAGTATTATTTATTTATTCAATTTATATGACCCACACATGACTCTGGGTGGCAAATAATCATAACATCAATTGAAACCAATTAAAATACAATAGAAAAAAGTAAATATATTCAGCAGCTGAAAATATTATCCATAGATATTAACGTAAGCAGGAAACAGGGCCCTTAACACAATCAGGACTCCAGGCCCAGGCACATAGCCAGGTCTTCAAGGCTGTATGAAAGGCCAATGGGATCAGGGCCATCCTAATCTCTGGAGGGAGGATGTTCTGTTACTGCAGAAAAGATACACCTCCTGGTCCTCACTAGGCTACATTTCTTGGCTGACAGGACTCAGAGCATGACCATCCTGCTGAACTGGATGGAATGGATAGAAACAACTAGAAGACAGTCCCTCAGGTAACCTGGTCCCAAGCTATGAAGCTCAGCCAGTATCTTGAACTATACCAGAAACACACTGGCAACCAATGCAAATCACAAAGCAATGGTATTTATTACATGTGTCAACTATCCAACACCCTTTACTGCCCATATAGTTGAAGCTTCCAAATGCTTTTCAAAGGCAGCCCCATGTACAGCATATTGCAGTAATCCAGATAGGACGTCACAAGGGCACGAGTGACAGGAAGTAGAATTTCCCTAGTTGAAGAATGGGTGCAACTGACACACAACCCAAATTCTATTGGGCTACCAGTAGATGCACAATCTGCATGTAGCCTTCCCAGCCAGCCACTGTTTACCTTTTGCTACCAAAATTTTATGGCAAATTGCTGAATGGTATGTCAGCTAAAAATAATCCCAAATAGTAAAATAGATTCTCCAATAGAAGAGAATCCATTAGATTTAATGCACATATTTACTTTAGATAAATTAAATCCTCAACCTGAAAAAGGTGCTGAAAAGTTATGCCACGCTCTTCCAGTGACATCAGTGACATTACTATCTCCCTTCAATCTTTTTTTTTTGTCCAAGCTGATCACTAAAAAATGCTATTCAGTGTAAATCTAAGCTTCTCCCCCTGCCCCTGCCCTGCCCCTAACCCTTATTACTGTTGTTTAAACCAATGAAAGACTATCAGAGTGTGACAAACAGGTTCTTTTTTCAACAGGGGGTACTTTGCTTTGCAATGGTGGCAATAGACACAGAAAAACAAGACAGTGGAAGTTTTAATGCTTGTTATTATATACAGTGATATTATTTATAGCAAGTATTTGCAACATTTATATGCAATGCAATACAAACAATACTGATATCAGGTTTCCTCCTAAACCTCTCTCCCAGAGACTATCCAATCTCTAGCTCTCTGGCTCCCTCCCCTGTTTTTGAGGGTGACAAGAGAAAGAATGAAAAGAACAGCCCGGAATTTACTGCAGTGTGTTCAGCATGGCATGACCTTCTGTTCAGCCAAACACTTGCTGCTTCTCCATTGGGCGAAGAACATTCTCAGGGTCTTCTGCCCAGTCCTTCCTCAGAGATTAGGACTTCTCCAAAGCTGATCCCCTCCTTTCCCTCTTGGGGGGAACTAAAGGTACTGGCTTAATACAGTCAGCAAAGTCCCTCCTTCCTATTCTTGGGTGGAGCTCTCATCCTTCTGGGTCTCTAACCACTGCGCCACTGAGCCGAGGTGGCGCAGTGGTTAGAGTGCAGCACTGCAGGCTACTTCAGCTGACTGCTAGCTGCAGTTCGGCGGTTCAAATCTCACCGGCTCAAGGTTGACTCAGCCTTCCATCCTTCCGAGGTGGGTAAAATGAGGACCCAGATTGTTGGGGGCAATATGCTGACTCTGTGAACCGCTTAGAGAGGGCTGTAAAGCACTGTAAAGCGGTATATAAGTCTAAGTGCTATTGCTATTGTCTTCACTTCCCTTCTTCCATGAAAGCCACCCTAGACCTTTCTTCTCCCTTCTCAACCAGGACCCAACAACTGCCCCACACTTAAGGCTATCTCTCCAACCTTTCTCTCAAATCACTCTAATCAGGCCATGCATAGATTTTCCCTCTTCTCTCCTTTTTTCTCTCTCTCCAATTTTGAGGTTATGTCCTCCATCAATTAAGGAGATGGTGCCCCCCATAGCTTTAATCTCTCACACCTTTGTACCAGGCTGGACCAATGATACTGCTATCTCAACATCTCACTCAAATAGTCCTGGGTAGCAGCCAGATCAGCTCATCAGCCCTCATGACAGCACTGCTGTCAGCACCTTGGGGTGCTTTTCCTCTTCCACATGTTGCTTAGCAAAATAGCAACCACACCAGACCATTAGAACCCTATGCCACAATGACCAACAAACACAAACCAACTTTCCACTCTTTAAAATTCCATTTATTCCAGTAGATGATATAAGTAGAAACTTAACTCTGTCCCAATGAAGTCAATAAGGAATTAAAAGTATAAGATAAGTTTCATCTTACCTGCCACTGAGGCCCTGTCTCAACATGAACAGTTGTTCTTTGATCCCACATTACTGTGATGTGTTCATTAGGAAAATGAACCATGGTGAAAAACCCAGCCTTCCATATATATACTTGCTGCAGTTTATCTATGTAACTCAGATGACTCTATTAAATGTCAGACATGCATAACAGATTATAGGCATTTAATGAAAGCTTTATAATATAATTTAAATATGCATTTAGGAAAACAATCATATTATGGTTCTGTCTAGATTTAGCATATTATTTCTTATGTGGATCTATTTTTAGAAACATTTGATGTGAATAAGAACAGCAATCCAAGAGACACTGGACTTGTTAAAAATGTTTTTGGATGTACAAGTCAAATGAGAATTACACTGTGTCTTCCTCTGTAAGCTATTTATTATTTTCTAGCCACTTTTAGATCTCATCCACTAGATGATGCCAGATGCTGATATAACATGGTAATGTAAAACAATAGAAGCAGATAGGTACTGTGTGATGGAATATAAGTATTGTTCATGAAGAGATACAGGTAGTCCTCGACTTACAACCACAATTGAGCCCAAAATTTCTGTTCTTAAGTGACACATTTGTTAAGTGAATTCTGCCCCATTTTACAACCTTTCTTGCCACATTTGTAAAGTGAATCAATGCAGTTGATAAATTAGTAACTCGGTTGTTAAATGAATCTGGCTTCCCCGTTGATTTTGCTTGTCAGAAGGTTGCAAAAGGGGATCATATGATCTTGGAACACAGCAACAGTCATAAATATGAGTCAGTTGCAAAGCATCTGAATTTTAATCACATGACTATAGGGATGCTGTAACAGTCATAAATGTGAAAAATGATGATAAGCCACTTTTTTCAGTGCCGTTGTAACACTGAACTGTCACTAAGTGAACCAGGGGTGAAATTCGACAGGCTCGGACCGGCTCGGGCGAGCCGGTAGCAGCGATTTGAAGTGGTTTGCCGAACTGGTAAAAACCACCCCTGGTTGGCCCCGACCACACCCGCCCGCTTGCCCACTCGCCGCTCACCCCTTCCGCTCTGGGTGTATGCCCGAAGAGAAGACCTGGCCGAACTTTTCTTCCTTCCTTCGCAGCAAAGGGAAGGGAGCCTGCTTGGAAGAGAGCTGTGGCAGCCTAACTGTCCCTTTAAGGTAGTCCCCGGGAGGGAGGGGGCCGGGGGGGACAGCATTCAACGTTAAATGCTGCAGCAGAGAGAATCCGAACTTTTTTTTCTCAGCGGAGCTGCTGCAGTCTGTCCCTTTAAGGTACTCCGACCCCCGGGACGGAGGGGGCCGGGGGGGCCATAAAGGGAGCAGCTCTGCTGTGAAGGGAAGGAGAAAAGTTTGGCTTTTCTCTGCCACAGACAGCATTCAACATTAAATGCTGCAGCAGAGAGAATCCGAACTTTTTTTTCTCCCTCCAGTCACAGCAGAGCTGCTGCAGCTTGTCCCTTTAAGGTACTTCGACCTCCCGGGAGGGAGGGGGCCAGGGGGGGACCATAAAGGGAGCAGCTCCACTGTGAAGGGAAGGAGAAAAGTTTGGCTTTTCTCTGCCACAGACAGCATTCAACGTTAAATGCTGCAGCAGAGAGAATCCGAACTTTTTTTTCTCCCTCCATTCACAGCGGAGCTGCTGCAGTCTGTCCCTTTAAGATACTTTGACCCCAGGGAGGGAGGGGGCCAGGAGGGGACCATAAAGGGAGCAGCTCCGCTGTGAAGGGAAGGAGAAAAGTTTGGCTTCTCTCTGCCACAGCATTCAACATGGCTGCTTCTCTCCTTCTTCTCGAGCTCATACACACAAAACAAACATGAGAAGGAGACGAGAAGCAGCCAGGTTGAACGCTAGAAGACTTGGCCGAACTTTTCTGTCAGTTCTGTGGGCGTGGCTTGATGGGTGTGGCTTGGTGGGGTGGTGCTGCCCCACCTTGCCGTGAGTGATGTCAAGTTGGCCACACCCACTCAGTCACATGACCACCACCACCAAGCCACGCCCACAGAACCGGTAGGGAAAAAATTTGAATGTCACCCCTGAAATGAACTGTTGTAAGTCGAGGACTACCTGTATATATCCATAATGCTTAGAGAAGAAAAGGAAGACTAAAACATGGATAAATAAGCATGACTAATTTTAAGAGTTTCTGGAAGTTCAAGGATTGCTAATATTTATCATGCAATATGAAAACGAATGACGGTGTTTTGGGGTTGATGCATTATCTATATATCTTAACTTCTGTTCTGCTATAGCTTACCGGATCTCCAGTGTCATCGTCAAATATTATGAATGATTTTCCTACGTTAATGGAAACATACTTTCTGCAAATGATTCCAGTGTTAAAGCAGTTCACATTTTCTATGACGACTGAGAAACTAGTAATTGAGGAACTCTGCAGAAAAAAACAAAAATAAGGCAGCTGATTCCAATTTGCAAACACAAAGTGCACCTGTAGACCTTCCAACTGTTCAGCCAACCTGTTCCTCTTCTTTCTCTACCTGTGTCTGTGGCATAAATGCAGGAACAGCTACTTCGCAAGATGCAGCAAAGAAAAAGATGTCCTCACATCATTGATCAGCCATTAATAAGCTTGTTAATTCAGGACTTATATTCAGATATGATTTTTAATTCAACAACTTCATACTGATAAGTCTAACAAGATAGCAGTAAGGCATAGAGCTTTCTGGCCCCTAAGGCAAAATCTTGCAGATGGAGCTCACCATTAGTATGGTGAAGTCTGGAGTGCCAAGACTTCCTTCCAAAGCTGCAATAATTGAGGACAGGAGAGTGAAATGAAAGACAAGAGTCACATAGCTGTTTCTTACCAACCAGAGCAACACTGGTTGTCAACATTGCAAAGCTCTCCACCAGTAATGGGTTTCACTTACCTTTGCTACCGGTTTGGAGATGTGTGCACGCGCTCCGCTTCTGCGCATGCGCAGAAGCTTCTGCGCATGTGCAGATCGTCCATGATGACATCTGGGCGGGTGGGCGGAGCCTCCTGCCGCTGCTGCTACCGGTTCACCCGAACTGGGGAGAACCGGTAGCAACCCACCACTGCTCTCCACTCACCTTTCCAGTCCTATCAAATATTCATTTATATATATTTAACTCAGCCATTTGAAAATAATTCTTTTTAGGGTTATTTTATCTAGACTATGAAATTGAAGAAGACCACTAGATGGTAGCAATGAATCAGAAATAGGGGTACGTCTTTGCTGCCATCTTGTTAAGGGTAGCTGTCCGGATTTTTTCAGCCATATGCAGTATATGCTTTGCCTACTCCTTCTTCCATAATTCTGTCCTAAACAAGGAGGAGGAATTCAATGAGACGAAAGATTGCAGCAATTCTTGGGGAAGCAACCAGGACATCCAAAGACTGGTTCCAAGATATGCTGCTTTGCTGAATCAGTGGCTATATATCTATGTCTGCTCAAATGTTTACATTCTATGTTTTTCCTTCCATTTGATTCACGTCACCTGCTATATGGTCATTCTCTTCCTCCTGGAGATTGGGAAGCTTCTGCTTGGTGTCTTACATCATGGTTTGGTTTAGCCTGAGAATCACTTATTTCACCTGGATTTTTAGTTATTAATTTTTATTTATTGATTAATACATATTATTACCAAATACAATTGCATTCAATGCAATATATCCATATATGAATAGTTCCAAGTATAATAATTAAAATTGGAATAAAACAATCTTATTTTCACTATGAGTAATTAAATTCTTTTCCTATTCGGTTTACAAATGTTTAGGTTTCTTTTTAATTGCAGAGCACAATACTTAATTTAAAAACTGAACATGCTTTAAAATAAAGTCTTACCTTAACCAGGTAAACCTTACAGTTTCCAACATAATCAAAAGACAGGCCATCAAAGGTTCTATAATGGCGATCTCCATATGTAGTACACATTGATGGGCATGGATGGAAACTGCATTTAAATGAGCCATGACTGCAGATGCTAAAACAGGGCAAATTTATAACAGTTACAGCATCAAATATAAACCATAATCTTTCTATATAATCTTTAACCAAATAGCATGACTCTGTTAAAAATATGTTCCTACAAATTACTGACAAGTTCATTGATTCAGAACTTGTTGTACATGCAGCTAAGCTGATATTTATTTGAATAGAAAAGATCTATGTAGGTAAAGCGATTCATTTTCAGAATTCCTTACAAATAAATTATAGTTATTCTTATGCTCATAACAGACTGCACACTCCAACATACTGTTGTCATGGGTTATATCAGTTATATCATGACATCCCACATTCAAAAGAATAAAACATTTCATTAATTTGATTAAACATGTACCGTGTTTCCCTGAAAATAAGCCCTCCCCCAAAAATAAGCCCTCCCCCAAAAATAAACCCTACCCGAAAATATTTAAACGCATGCACAGACAGTCCCCGCCATTTCCTCTGGTTAGGGTTAGGGAGACAGAGCTGGAAATCAGGTAAGACGGCAAGAGGAGCCCCATCTTGCTCCACGCGCCCCAAAATAATAAGACCTCCCCAAAAATAAGGCCAAGCGCTTATTTCGGGGTTCAAAAACATATAAGACAGGGTCTTATTTTCAGGGAAACACGGTATCTTATATCAGAAACTAAATACTTTAAGTAAAAATTATTATAATGTACAAACTGACTTTATTAGGCAGCTAGCATATTACTAGCCAATCTAGCTCAATTTCTTTTATGTAGCATATGCTATCAACAATAATTTTAATTCAGATTCTTATTTTAAGGTATTATAATGGCATGGAAGCAGAGATAAAAGAACAAGGAAGACTAAACTGATTAATTCACATAGTTAAATCAGCAATTTTTTATTTTAGCTTTTTCTTCAATTAATTTTCAATGTGTTGATTTGTGGCATGCATTTTTCCTCTGAACGTACAGAACATGCAGCTTGCTATGAGACCTGTCTTTTCCCATTTGATATGATTAGATTAGGAAACATGAGTTTTTCATGCATTCATATTGTTGCTTCCATGTCTCATGTCAAAAGGAACTGATTTTAACAATAAACCAAATATACAGTAGAAAAATAAAGAAAGGAAAAGCATAAAATAACAAACTGTCAAAAGGAGAAAAAACCTGCATTGTATGAATGTTACAAAACCCATGTCTTGTTTCTTTAGTTGGTTATTTTCTTTTTATTGTTCAAACACTGAGCTGAATCCTGCAGCAAATGAGCAGAAGTCCCACCAGGGGTGAAATACTACCGGTTTGGCCCAGTCCGGGCGTACTGGTAGCAGCGGCCGCCGGTGGTTTGGAGAACCGGTAGCGACGGCAGTGCGAGGCTCCGCCCACCCGCCTGGACGTCGCCATTTTCTTCTTTTTAACCCTCTGCACATGCGCAAAGCGTTCTGCGCATGCGCAGAGGGTGAAAAAGCGCGCACTTCCGAACCGGTAGGGAAGGTAAGTAGATTTCACCGCTGAGTCCCACGTGTGTTGACTATCTATTCCTTCTTCTCAACCCTGCAGCCTCCACTGTATCCCAAACCTCTGCCTCAAATGACTGGGGGTTCTTCAGAGTAAACTCTGCCATGGAATAGGGGACAATAGGAAAGGTGGCATTGCTGTCCCTCCTCAGTGAATGAGGGAAGCAACTTCCACTAACACAAACCTGCCACTGAATTCCATACACTGTCTCTAATGATCATATAGTTTGTACAAAACAACAAAGTGGGATGATTTTAAAAGCAGACCTGGCATATTTCAAAGCAGCCGACATAGCATCTTCCTATACGCGTGCTTCTGTTGTCAATATTATTTATATAAGACAAAATGGGTCTACCATCACATGTAACACTCAGTGTAATCTGTGTTACAAGTGACCATTCAATCCTAGGCCTGAATAATAGGTATTTCTTATTTTATTTTATTTATATTATATTATATTATATTATATTATATTATATTATATTATA
>QLTV01000972.1:753376-801222 GCA_003457575.1 Thermophis baileyi
AATATTATATTATATTATATTATATTGTTTTGTTTTGTTTTGTTTTCTTATTTTATTTTATTATTTTATTTTATTTTATTATTTTATTTTATTATTTTATTTTATTTTATTTTTTTATTTTATTTTATTCTATTTTATTTTATTATTTTATTTTATTATTATTTTATTTTATTTTATTTTATTATTATATATATACTGCTGATGTCATTGGGAGGTGACTCTAAAATGTAAGAACAATCAATAACAATAATCATACAAGATAACTTTTTATCAAAATTTTTGAAAATTCCATAAAATGGGCTGAGATTTAATTCAGACGGAAGACCTAAAGTTAATTTCCTAACCATTTGTGGAGGGAGTTTATATTGCGATAAGGATCCATTTCTTAACAAGAACATAAGAGGATATACCAGCAATTTACCTATTCTTTTGCACTACATGGTAAGAATTATGCTTAGATTTCTCAACAAATACATTTTCTTTTTTTAAGCTGAAAGCAGTGGCCTACTACAGTATTTTCAGAACTGCCACCAGCCCCCTGAAATAAGGTTCTTGAAGGCTTTTATTTTTCTCTGTGTTTGTATGCCAACCATCAATGGTAGCTACATCTGTATAGAGGTTTGGGAGCAAGGGAGGTATCTGGGGGGTCATTTACCTTCCTGCCAAGTGGAGATGGCTTGTAAGTTGCTTTGCCAGTCAGCCAAAAGGCTATAAATGTCTTCTAAGCAGGTATTGAGGACCTGACAAAAGACAGATGTAGTCAGTCAGCACAAGGCTGGAGTGGGCAAAGCATCCAGACAAGGCATGGACGAGTGCTGACTGGAAGAGCCTGGATTATTTTTGCTTTGGTCCTGCTGTGCAGGACCTGGTTACCCAGCAGAATCAAAAGGCCCAATTAGTAGAAGTTTGACAGGAAAGTAAGGAGCTAAGGGTTGAAATATGGCATTATGTTACCACTTAATGCATGTTGTGGATTTCAGTAATGCCGTGTCTTTCTTCCTTTATACAATACATTCCTACCAGTCCTGGTGATAAGATGCTATTTTATATATTTTAATAAGAGTGTTCATAAGGTTCATAGGAAAAGCAGTTTTCAGCTCTTGGCTGATAAACCTAGGTGAAACTGTTTATGAAAAGGATTGGTGAAAGAGCTAGGTTCTTTAAAAAAAAAATCTGTGAAAGTGCCAATGAAATTAAGGGTGAAATTATCATAATCAGAAAGTTCTTATACTCTTGAGCCAAAAAAACCTCTTTTGAATTCAAATTTGAAAAGGTAATAAGGACTAAACTGGAAAAAATTATTAGCCTCACATTTTGGGGAGACTTGGGGATAAACTACAATTTACATATTAATATATGAAAAATACTGTATAATTAAAAAAATAAGAATAAATAGTCTTGGCAAGAAAGACTTTAAGAGAAGCCTTGGTGAGGAGACCATGTGTCTGACCCTTTCTTTCTTCCCAAATAATTTCAGTGGCTTCTCCTGCCCCCCATGGGATTTAAAGTTAAATTTGTAAACAAGAAGAAAGAATCTGCTTCTGAATCATAACCCTAATAAAATATTTTAATAGTAGTCCCTTTGTATTCTTCCTAATCCATTTTGGAGCCACTGAAAGTTTGTTTAAATATCTGTGTTAGTGCAAATGGAATTCGAGTCCATTAAGAAGAACAAACAAATTTTTAAAAAAATCATACTGGAAGGCATGTATAAAATGAATATTAAGGAATACAGGAAATGATATCTACTCACCAGGTATGGCAAGAAGAAATTACTTTGTCCCCAGGAAAATATTCTTTGCCTTTCCAAGTACATGGGCATTCATTTGGCTTGAAGCACATATCACCATACTTAAAAAGGCTGTTGAAACAGCAGATAGGCATTCATTGTCAGTTATATTTTAATACTATTAGAATAGATAGATAGATAGATAGATAGATAGATAGATAGATAGATAGATAGATAGATAGATAGATAGATAGATAGATAGATAGATAGATAGATAGACAGACAGACAGACAGACAGACACATAGATAGAGTAGGTAAATAGGAAAGTAGATGATAGATAGATAGATAGATAGATAGATAGATAGATAGATAGATAGATAGATAGATAGATAGATAGATAGATAGATAGATAGATAGAAAGATAGAAAGATAGATAGAAAGATCGTACTGAGATACATTATTGATCTTCCACCCCATATCACTGAAGAGAAAGAGCTTCATTGAAAGAGAAAAACCTTACTACAATACAGAGAATAATAAGACTTGGTTTGTAGTATTCTCTTTTTTTAATGCAAGTATATGTGCTCAAATGCAGCAAAATCATGTCTGTCAGTTTCAGCTAAAGAACTTTTCAGCAAACTAAGAATTGTGAATTGTGACATTTAATAGCATCATCAGAAAGTTGCAGGTAAAGTGCATATTTCCCCCCACTTTTTTCTCTAGAAAAATTTCTGTGCACGTTAGGCAAAGGTTCCCAAGGAGATCTGGATAACCACATAACAAAATGTGACTATTAATTGCCAGAAAATATATTTTGTTTTACTGATATATGATATCCTGAATAAAATCCAATATGCTCTACAGGAATAGGAAATATAACTAAAATAGGGCAACTGATATTCTCAGCATTAGGACAGTTTCCTTTGAGTTAAGCTTGACTCCTCATGACTTCATGGACAAACCATGTACTTCCCTTGGCAACAATCCAGAAAGGATTTGCCTCTATCTCTTTCGAATTAACCTAAATCACTGATATTCTATAGTAACCTCCCATCCCAGTAATGAATATTAAGCCACATTCTGCTTAGCTTTCAAGGCCAGGCAAGATTTTGTCTTTCTCAGGCAGCATCAAGTAGTACCCAATTACAAAATTACTACCATCTATAAAAAATTCAAATTGAATAAAGATTATGAAAAGTATTACACCATTATACCAATGTATTATACCATTTATCGGAAATGCACACTGTAAAGAATGGAATAAACATTACTGTGTTGCAATGAAAATCACTCTCCACATTATCTAATTAATTATCTATGAAATTGTCTAATTTCACCCTAGACATTTCCCTTCCCCCTTCAGAATGGGTTCTTCTGTCATGTTGATCTCTTTTGCAGCTGCAGTTATGTAAATAGGGAGGTATGTGGGACTCACATGATTTCAGAGGGTGGGTTGATATAAGACAGGGCACCCCTCTCAGCTAAAGCCCTCACCTTTAGACAGCTGGATACATGCCAATTTCCCACACAAGAGCAAAAGCAACAAAGAAATTGAACTAGTCAGGAAGACCTTCTTTTGGTGCCTACCACTTCAAACTTCTGCATAACTGTGATGGAATGTGCACCTGGAGAAGCAGAGCACGGGAGAGTTTTGGCAACAAAGAGCGTTCCCATAGACTGGTCCAGATTAAGAGACTGCACAGTCTCGAGCTGGAGGTGGGCGGGAAGAAGTTCAGGGTAGCCACACCCTAGAATCTCTTAGGACATATCTAGTAGTTTAGAAGGTTGTAGTTTTAGTTTGGCAAGTTTCTATTAGGTGAAAGCAAATAAAGAATTAGACTCAACTGGATTTTGCTGTGTCGTTTTTGGGATTGGATCTGATCTTATTAGTGTTTGAAAGCAGCACAGTACTAGGCCCTGTAGAAGAAATGAACACTTGTTATAGTCTCAGGTTGTTGGCAATGGGTTGACAATGGATTGTTCTGGGTTGTCTATTGGTATGTCCCCAGTTATAACGTTCCTGGATTCCAAATGCAAGATTACAGTCACTGTGCTTAATGCAATGTTTCCTCAGCCTTAGCGATTGCTGGGTGAGGAATTCTGGGAGTTGAAATCCACAGATCTTAAAGCTGCCAACACTGGCTTAATGTAACAGTTCTATCGCCAAACAAAAACAATTAAGAAGAAAATGTTTTCAACGAAGCAGAAAAATAGCTCTCACCTAGGATTCTCAGTAATAAAAAAATTAGTTTTCAGATATAAGATTTTTTTCTTCTAATATCTCTTAGGGAGCAATTTTTAAATATCCTCTTAATTCTGGAGGAAGAAACCCAAAAATATATTCAATGAACATTTTGAAGCTGGTAATCAATCTTTTCAGATACATACACAGAATTTCTTTGGCTGTGTTTATAGAAGTTACCTTTTGTAAACTTAACATGAAAAAACAAAGCCTTTAACATAGCTGTTTTATTAAAGTAATTTTCTACTTTCTCCAATTCTTCTGAAAGAAAAAAAATCAGTAACAATATCATAGTTTCTCTTACCTTTTAACATTAGGGTCTTATTTAAAACTTATTAAAACAGCCCTCCCACCTTTTCTAAACTACAAAATTCCCACTGGTTTATACTACCAACAAAAGAGGTCGCATTCAGAAACAAAGAGCATCACTTTAGCCAGGCAAGACAAAAGTGCAAGTTTTATCTCTGAAATATAATCCTACATAAAACAAGTGCTAACAGCTTTCTCTTTTGAAAAGCCAAGCAGACAGATTGATTGCAAGGATCTAAGAATTCATAAAAAAAGAAGATGCCATTCAGATGACAAATGAGTTCTTTTTACTAAGAATGGCCATTATTCACAAATGTCAAAGTTTGATGCACAACTTACAGATAAAATTAAATGAAGGCCCCCACTTATAAATACTATAATTTGACCAATATACTATTTAATTTTACAGTCACCTTAATCAGGTGCCTTAGCATAAGATTTAAACAATAAGCATAGCCTGGCACCTTTCCTCCACCCAATGATAAATGCACTTAATCGTTGTTCACTTTAAAGAGTTATGAAATCCTAGAGGGGGGTGGGGGAACCCCACACCTATATTTATTACTAACGGCTATTTTCACTGTTCTAAAGAAATTTTTACAGAACAGAATTACTACTTCATGTGTTTGGTTCTTGAGCTTCAGAAGTACAGACTCTAAGATGAAGAGTAAAGATTTCATTACAAATTATTTAGAAAAATCTCACATTTGTTGAGTTCTGGTATATGAAGACACAACCACTAAATGTAACATGCCTATTGTACTTTTTCTGCTAATGTTACATTGAATGCGATCTCTAAGTTTGAGGCTTCCTACTTGAAATACTGTATGGATTTAAAAAACAAGACATTTCATTTTATAATAGATACTCCAGGCTATTTTAATATTATATTTCTAATATATGTGCATGATTTTGAATTATACCATTTTGGAACTGCTGCCTATTTAATAAAAAATACACCAAAATTATTCATTATTTCACTCCAACAATAACCTAAAAGGACTCTCAAAAACATGGCTTCAAAATTAAATTCCTTCTATGCAATTATTCCGCTAATTCTCTCTGGCCATTGATAAGAGACATTCTTGGATTCCATTAAAATTATTTTTGTATGTGTGTTTGTGGGTAAATTAGAAAGTGATGATTTTTTGTCTTTTCTTTTTTTAGCAAATGTTCCAGGAATTTATTTAAGCTTCTTACAAGTTATTTGATCTGTTATGCCATCTGTTCCAAAAGATATTTTAAACTGAGGGCAAGAAAAACATTTAGAGCAAAAAACAGGCATACATACAGATTGCCACAGAGGTTTCAATATTTCATTTTCAAATGAGGACTAGTGATGATTGCAATATTCAGAATTGAGAGTGGAGAGAGGAACTTGAGATATCCTCTATCCTCAGAGTTATTTTAAACTTTGATTGTGCTGAAGTTTACCACAGTGCTTTATTACAGGACTACGTAGCAGATGAGACTGCTGTCCTTTCTACCCCAATTTGTGGCAAGGGGTTTCCAAACTTGGCAACCTTAAGATTTGTGGACTTTAACTCCCAGAAGTTAAAGAACCAGGAATCCTGAAAACATAGTTTAACAGGTATTTTTCTGTTTTATCCAACCATGACATAGATGTGCCAACCATGACATAGATGTGATTTCTCAGAAGAAGCAGGATTCAGTGGAAAGCTACCACAGATAGAAAAATGAATGATGAACATTAATGTTGTCATAAAATTCAGTGCTAATTATTGCCAGAAATAGCAGCTCAAGCGAGTGAAAGGAACATGTCTGGCACCTTGATAGGATAAAACTGTATCTATGATTTTAATGAGTTTTTATTTTTAGACAGAGACTGAACATTAAATATAGATACTGACATTCATGGAGTACCCTGACTAATGGGAAGCATCATACAAAACACAAAGTATATACTTTCTTCTGAGAGATAGAGTTGGCCTATATGTATAATCCACTGAAGGAGTAGTTCACAATTATGAGGCCTTACAGGATGCAGCACCAGATACAGAGTGTTTACTGATTTTGTGAATTATGAAAACCAATCTCTGTGCAGGGCTAGTAGATACAAACACATATTCTCTTCTCCCTTCTTTAGAACTACTACAAAGGTAGAAATTTCAGGACTTAAAATCATAGTTTTCCAGCAAACTACTTTTAACAAAATATAACTCTGTGCATGAAGTACAAAAACATAAAACTTCACCATGTCCCAACATTAATGGGAAGGAAATATCTTGCTTTAAAGAGATAGACATTGAAACTCAAAGGATGTGAAGGAATAAATATAAGTATTGTAGATAGATATTTGTGCTGCTTAAACTTTGATTTGGGTGTATTGCCTCGTGCTGTGGGGTCTATGACAATTCGACGTGGCCAACTTGCCATGGCTAACTCGCTACAGCCAACTTGCCACAGCCAACTCACCATGGGACAACTTGCCACAGCCAACTCACCATGGGACAACTTGCCATGGTCAACTCACCACAGGACAATTTTCTGCAGGACAAGAGTTACAGTAATATCAAAGAAACAGTGGAATAGAATCATTAAAGAAAGGTACAAAATGAAATGTGAATGACAAAAATTAAAATATTTTTTTATTTATTTTAAATAATTAAAGTTGGCTGTGGCGAGTTCTCCTGCAACGAGTTGGCTGTGGTGAGTTGACCATGGCAAGTTGGCTGCAGCGAGTTATCCCATTCTGTGTACTATGTTGTCTCAACGTAAGAAAGGTGAGTAAGAGAGCAAAACTGTTCCTTAGTTCTGGAGCTGAACACGTTCATTAAAGATTTTCAATTATTTAAAAGGGAATGTGAAATCATACATGAATTTGTATGCACTAAGTGCTGATGGAGTAGAAGCCATGTTGCATGATAAAAATAGACTAAATATTATCTGCATGTTTCTTTACTCACCCAGTGGGACACATGCATCCAGAAAAGCATGGAAGTTGTGCAGACATAGTAATATTTAGCAGTTGATTTTCACAGGTTCTCTCCCTGCCAAGTGCCATAGTTGGTGAATTGCTACAGTTAACATAGATTTGCTCTTCAGGGCAATTGTGATCTAAAAAAATACAACATAGATAATGTCATAGTCAATTTTCTATATTCTATAAATTTCTTCAATACAGAGGCCTAGCAGTAACATATTTTAAGAGGATTGCACAACTTTATGGCTATGGAGTATATGACTATTACCTGTATCACTAACATATTTCTCACCAAAATTATAAATTGGTTTAATCACAATAGTACTTTCTTAAATTATTTCTGGTCCAGTCTTCTTGCATATAGACCACACATAAATATGCGAGAAGACTAAGGTTTGGACAAAAATGATCTGGGTTAAATTTGTTTTTGTTTTACTTTACATACCAGTGTTGTCTTCACAGTTCATCATCCCATTTCTGCAGTGGCTGTGGAAAAATTGCAATAAATAAATATAAATAAAAACATTTTTTTAAAAAGTTAGAAATCTAACTCTATGTCTCTTGGAACAAACAAAAATCTTCAGTTGTTTTCACAAATAACCTTTAGAACCGTTCTTGTGCTAGACTATAGATTACACTGGACAACAATTTTTTAAAAAAAACATTGGTGATTATGATAGACCCTTCAAATTGAACACAAATATAATTTGTATAATTACTGTATCATGTAGGAATCTTGAGAAATATGAAATTCACTTTTAATGACTAAAGTGTATTTAATCATATAATGTTTTCAACACAATGCTTGAGTTCAACAGGACCAAAAGTGTTTTGCTGCTGATTTTCATTTGTACTCAGTGTCTGATAAATCTTATTGTAGTGCCACCCAGTCATTTGGTTGAGTTGGGCAGTCATGGAAACTAACTAACTAACTAACTAACTAACTAACTAACTAACTAACTAACTAACTAATACACACACACACACACACACACACACACACACACACACACACATATATACACACACACACACACACACACACACACACACACATATACAGTATATATATATATATCTCCTGGTGAAACTTTTCACCATATTCATAACTGACTGCATCTAGTTTTTTGGGAAAGAAGTCCAAGTGTGAATGCAGAAAATGAATCTTCAGTGACGTGTTGCACTTCATGGTCTTGTATGTGATAAGAAATTTGTCAATCAGCTAAATGTAGTTTGGTACTCTGCAGTTGCCAAGAAAATTCTTGATGACACCCTTGAATGCTTTCTAAGTGATTTGTCTGGCCTCACTAACATATCTTTGAATCACTTGTCACTGATGATATATCAATCCATGGACCAACAAAAATGCCTTCCTTAATCTCGGCATCAATTATTTTTGGAAACCTCTGTCTAAAATAATGAAAACCTTCATCTTCCTTACTCATAGCTTTCACAAATTTTTTCATCACTCCAAATTTTATGTAAAGCCAAGACAAAAATAGTTTTGCAAGGTCAACAAGTGGTTCATGTGCCACATTTTTCTGTCGTGGAACCAAATTCTTTTAGAGTGGCCATTTCTTTTTAATGTAATGCGACTCTCTTGCATGGTTGTCCCATTCACATATGTAACAAACAGTACTTGGTATATCCAAGCTGCATTCCAAGCAGCAGAGCCATTACTTTTAGAGCTCCACGGATATTCAAGTTGTACTTAGTGTACTGGATGTGCTTCAACATTCCATGTTTTCGTATGTTTCTTTCATGTGTGTAGCAAAGCCAATGAAAGGTGCCCTGGTGCCATCATGTAAAAATAGATTTCTATAAATGTATGTGATAGGTAAAATTATCAGTTGTTTTTGTGATTAGCAGGCAAATATCTATAAGATACATCCAAAAGTGTTCAGGAAGCAAAATCTTTGTTGTCCAATGTTATGTGTTAGAATAGAAGGTAATATTTAAACATAAAGTGGATATCCTGAATGAACAAGATTTCTGAAAATATCTAGCATATTTGAATCATGACAGCACAGTCAATAATAAAAGGAAGTTACAAAAAGTATTTGAGGAGGTAAAGAAGGAAGTGGCTGGATTGCAAAGGTATTACAGAACTGAACCTCCTCTGCCCCCATCCTATCTCAGGCTCCTACTACCAGACATCGCATCCACCTTGTGATGAGAAATGGGGGGGGGGGGGAGAGAGAGAATCTTTGCCTTTGGCAACATGGTGCCTCATGTAAATCCCTTCTTTCTTTCTTTCAATAAAAAGAAAAATAAATCACAGACAGAAAAAGGTTTCTGAAGAAAATTCAGCATCCAACCATATCCTGAGGAGATGGCAGTTAAGAAATATGATAAATAAATAAATAAATAAAACACAGTCAGTGGAAAATTAAGACATATGTAAACTTTGATTGGAAACTATCTGAAATATGAGAGTAACTTACCACTTTCCAAAAGATGTGATTATATTTTCTCCAGGGAGGTAGTCAATACCATGAAAATAGCAAGGGCATTCATTTCTATAGAAAATGAAAATAAGTACTGAATATTGCTAAACTATTTATATGGCTGGAAATTTTAACTGTTATAAAGAAAACAAAGCATTCCAAGGAAGCATCATGTATTGGAGTGCTTTCCTAGCAAGTAAGTCCTATGTACAGTCAAGTAAGATGGGTTACGGATATACAAATGATAGCACATAGGTACCATATGTATTTTTATTTTAAAAATGCTATTTTTAAAAAAGAGTGCAAACACTGTTCTTCCTATAAGAAATTATAATAAAATTAGCTTCACATAATCCAGACAAAAAGGATACAATGACTACAGACTTAATCAAATCAAGTAAAGCTTAACTGCAGCATCCTGTTTGGAAAAATCAATCAATATGTTTGCTATTTTTCCTATCTACAAAAATGATTTTTTGATGTAACTTAACTGGTATTCACTTTTAACCAATACAGTGACTAGCTAATAAAAACCATGTTATGCCACCATAAAATGTAGGACAAGAAGCAATGGGTGGAAACTAATCAAGGAGAGAAGCAACCTAGAACTAAGGAGAAATTTCCTGACAGTTAGAACAATTACCGGTAATCAGTGGAACAACTTGCCTCCAGAAGTTGTAAATGCTCCAACACTGGAAGTTTTTAAGAAGATGTTGGATAACCATTTGTCTGAAGTGGTGCAGGGTTTCCTGCCTAAGCAGGGGGTTGGACTAGAAGACCTCCAAGGTCCCTTCCAACTCTGTTATTCTATTCTATTCTAAAATAAATTATATTTGGGGAATATTTCATTAGAATTCTAGAAAAGATTTGACTCCTGAGATAAATATAATTATGGCCAAACTCTATTAATGCTGCTTGAAGTGGAAAGCAAGAAGAGTGAAGGACCACCTCTCCAACTTGGCACAGTGCAGGGTGTGGAATCATTACTGTCTCTCGTGCCCACCATTGCTTTCTGTCCAATAGAAATTTGTTTTTCAGGTCCATTTATGTGAAAGCTTGAAGATTTTTTCCACTAATTGCTTAGTTCTGAAAACATACAGTTATAAAGAAATAATATTAACATAATTCAACGTACTGTGGCACACATCTGTCAGTTTTGATGTTTAGATACATTCCAGAGGGGCAGGTGCAGCCTTCGACACAGTCACCATCACATGCCTCTGGCACGGAGAACGCTCGGCAGCTTCTACCACAGGTAGATACACAAGTACTGTATTCCTTTGTATCTTCACATGAAAGAGCTGCTCAAATGAGAAGAAAACTTCTCATGTTACAAGCCAAATGCACACACATTCACTGAACATAAGATGCTGTTACTAAATATTATGTAAGCTTATTCAGAAGTTAGATCCAGCAAATTTAGGTAAAGCCCAGGACTTTAGCATACGAAACTGTTTCATTAGCAATAAGTTATGAACTAAGTTCTGCATGGCTTATTACATTCAACATTCAGTATAGATTTGAATTATTTTCTTATTTGTTTTCTTCCTAGTTTTGGGGCTGAGTCCTGAACACTTGTTTAGAATTTACAGGGTGATTTCTGCATAGCTCTCATCTCAAAATGGCAAGAAATCATGCATATATTTTCAGCAATTATGTTCCAATAATTGTTTGATAACAGAAAGGCAGATTCAGATCTCAGAACAGCCTGATTCAAGAATGTTTCATGATGAAACCTTTGGCCTAACCTTAATCTGGGAGACACAATAATGGGTTTGACAGCCACTTGTGGCCCTGAGAACTAAGCTTTCCCAGTCCTGCCATAATAAAAAGTCACCTCCAATGCAGAGGCTTTTTCGCATTTTAGGAGCACATGATAAAACATCTTGCATTTACACAAGTCCTGTACAACACATCCAATCACTTTACAGATGAAGGAAGCAGGGGTGGGTTCTAGATCCTTTTGCTGCCGGTTCGCTCAGGGTCGCGCCGTGCAGGCGCAGCAATCAAAAAATAGCTTCTGCGCATGCACAGAAGCAAAATCCAAGATGGCGGCGCCCACGGAGACACCAACGGAACCGGCTCCGTGATGTCATCGCCGAGCTACTAACGGTTCTAAAGAACCGGTTAGAATCGGTAGGAACCCACCTCTGGAAGGAAGCCTTCATCTTCCTTGCACTTCATGTTTGCCATAGTGTGATATAAGCAATGTAAGAAAAATGGGGGAAAGAAATCTTTAACTGCAAGAATTCATGGAAGAGCTCTAGCATAATTTTCTACTGATGCCCACAGTTGTATGGAAACAAGCAAAGACATTAAGTTCAGGCATTTCACCACTTCACAGGATTTAGCTTTAACATTCAGTCATGGCACCAAGGGCAGTTGTTAAATTTGGATATTGAAAAATAACTTACCACATTCTGGGACACTACTCCGGAAATTGATCTCCACTCCAAATCTGTGGCACAGATGGGCATAATGGGAGAGAGCGGAACACATACAGATCTGCCCACATTTGCAGGTGTCTCTTCTACACTGTTCAAAATAGGGGAGAGGACTCAGATAGGTATAGCATGGGGCAAAGAGTTCTTTGGTAATGATGCTGCAAGCTTCTGTTGCATAAGCAGCTGTCAAAGTAATAAACAGAAATAACCAGGTTTTAGTGTGGGATCCTTTAATTTAAAAGCATTGTAAAGCCTTTTTTATCGTGGGGAACAAAAATGTCTGTTTCAGCTTCTCTGATAACCAACACCATCACTGATGGAACTTGTAGATGTAAATTGTGCTGAATTTTTTCAAGAGCACTTGAATTGCGATCACCATAAATATTTTCTCCTTCTGTTCTTCATACAGCTCATTCTTTATTCATATTTAGAGCACTGTGGGGATGATACAGCACTAGACATATTGCAGAGATGTAAGCTGCAGTAGCTCCATCAGATGATTATTTATAAGGAATGCGGAGAAATTCTATTTGAGCAATATCTGAAGGGCTGCAAGTTCCTCATACATTAGGATGACCTGCTTCAACAATTAATCACTGTTTGGCTGAACTTAAATTCTGTTATTTCACATAAAAATACTAATAATATTGCAATGCAAATAGTATTACAAAAAAAATGTAACCTGTAAAGGCTCTATTGTTTTGCGGGAGCTACAACAAGGAAAGACTTTACTCAGGCACCTAATCAGTGCAAGGAGTTTTACAATTATCTTTTATATTTTCAAAAAACAGTAGATTTTAATTGTTTTGGGAAATTTAGAATTCATTTATCTATCTTAGCCATAGAAGTAAATAAACTATTTAAGGCCTGAATTACAAAAACAGCAAATGCAACAGAAATTAATGATAAAATGGTAACTGTAATTTTTAAAAAAATATCCATAGTGCTGCATAGAGCACCATGAGCAGAACATTATAAACACTGTCATCTTGTTCTTATAAGGATATTGTGTTAACATATGTATTTGGGCCTGGGTTATATTAGATATTTCCTTAATGTGTGTAATGACATTTAAGGTTTAAGTGCCTGCATACAAACATCACAGCTTCAGAAGCTCAAAACAAACCCTAAACATTAAACATTTTCTCGTTGTTACTCTCCATAGTCATACTCACCTGCTTGTAAATGAACATCACATGGATCTATTGATGAACTGTCATACCCAGGACTACAGGATGATGATGTTTTCCAGGAATTTCCAAAAAGCTGAGGTGTGGTTTCTGGCACTCCAACTGGAGATCTTTTTTTATTGATTTTTAAGCAAATAATTGGTTTTGAAAATAAGCAGTAACATCAATTAAAAACACATACTTCAATTATTGGGTGCATACAGTGACATTAATAGAGTTGACTGTTGTGTGGTCCTGGTATCAGGAATCTATAAATCTCCTTATTATAAAACATTATATAACATTTTATATTTTAAAAGTACACCCCTACAAAAATACTACTTATTACCTTTTGTGCAGAAAAAGAAAACAGTGTGACAAGTTAAACAATATATCTGCACTGAGTTTGCGTGCAAAAATATTTCATTTTATAAAAAGTTAGGCAATCCAATTATAACTAAGCGTAACCTTTCTAAATTTAAATTGAAGGAACTGAAAAATACTAATGTAGCCATTGCTCTAAGCAAGTGTTTCTCAACCTTGGCAACTTTAAGATGTATGGACAGAATTCTCCATGCAGGATGGGGATTACTCGGAGTTGAAATCTATGCATCTTGAAGTTTGTAAGGTTGAGAAACACCACTCAAAACTATTTAGAACAAGTTTTTCAAACTATGTTCCACATAGAATCCTAGCATTCTAGTATTCTATGAAAACTTGATGAGGTTCTGTTAAAGAAGAAGTTCATTCAAATACAGCCAATTTGCTGTCACCAGAGTTTTGTCTCTTAATCAGGAGTTGAGAGATTTTTTGGAGGTGGGGGGGATGACTAACAAGTTCTGTTACCTGAACATTTGAAACTCTTGATCAGGAGGTTACCAAAACAAAAAAAACAACCCTGTATTTGATGAAGAGGTGAGTCAAATATTTAGAAATGTTCAGAACTCTGTATATGAACAATGACCCAAATATTTAGAATTAAGAAAAAAAAAGCCACGTGTAGGACCCTTCTTCATTGCAACAGGCTGCATGATAAACTCCAGATTTGCCAAATTATTGCTGACAATAACAAAGTATAAGCTAAGTAATGCCTGCCATCCATGAGTTGGGGAACTTTCACCTTACCTGCAAAACAATTATTAACTATACTACAGTATACCTACTGATAGCATATAAAATATGCTCTATACTTTGCTTTAGTTTGACAGTACTGTATATCTCCTATTCAGTGCCCATAGCATTGTGACAATGGGGTTAAAACAAATTAATACTAGAAATGGAGAATATTTAAAGCATTAGAGAAAACATGCAAGAGAATCATCTTTTTCTAAGCAACAGAGCTTTGTGAGACACAAGATTAATAATAATAATATTTGATACATGTATAAAAATGTTAAAGCCAGTCTAAACATCTGGCTGTTTGTTCAATGAACCATAACAATAATGAAGAAGCTAAAGTGCTCTGGGACTTTAGAATTCAAACAGACAAACACCTGCCACATAATAATACCAAGTATGGATAAGACAAAAAAAAAAGTCTGGATAGTGAATGTGGCAGTACCTGGAGATAGCAGAATAGAAGAGAAAGAACTGGAGAAAATCACAAAATACAAAGACCTGCAAACAGAAGTGGAATGACTCAGCAAAAGAAAAAGAAGATAGAACCAATAATAATAGGCACCTAGAATGCAATCTAAAAATGGGAGCACTACTTGAACACCATTGGCATCAACAAAATCACTACGTATCAGTCAATTGCCAAAGGCAGCTTTACTTGGAACAGCTTACATCCTGTGACTATACCTTTAATACCTTTAATAATTAAAACAACATATCTGTCTATCCCAGGTCCATAGGAAGGATTCGATAAGTGAATAAAAATGCCAATCCAGTTTAAATATCTGACTGACTATGCAATGAACCATAATAAGTACAGTATACTGAAAAATCACATCATTATGGCCTGCTATTGTAAATTGGAACAAAAAAGAAGGGCTACTTAAAGTGAATGTTTGAAAGTATAGTTGAAAAAAATAGTAAAAAATGATCAGGTTAAAATATTGTGGGATTTCCAAATACAGACTGACAAAGTCTTGTCTCATGACACACCAAATATAACTGTGGCTGAAAGAAGAACATGTGGGGATAGTAGAAGACAAAGAATTGGAGAAGATCACAAAGTATCAAGATCTGAAAATCAGAATTGAAAGATTATGGCATAAACCATAAATTTTTGGCAAGGCACCCAGTGTGCCAATAATCACTATGCTGGTCACAGTGGTTATTGGCACACTGGGTGCCATGCTAACAAATCTTGAATAGCACTTACAAAATCTGTACAGTTACAAAATATCCATCTGCCAATTACAAAAGGCCATAGTGCTTGGATCTGCAATAGGTTGCCAGATAATATGTCCAGCACCATTTTAACTTTCTTGTCGCCCAAGACCACCACCCAAAATCACTTCAAATAAGTGGCTTACATTACAAATGTGACTATTTCTTTTCTTCTAATAATGAACTTGTTCAATATTATTTTTTACTTATTGAAAAACTGCAGTTAAAACTTTTTTTAGTATTTATGAAAATATATTTCTAGATTGTACATACAAAAAATCATCCTGAGTATTTCCATTGAAAGTTCCACAGAGGCCAATAGTGTCATCTTTCCACTGAGCGTCAGCTTCAAGATAGAGTCTTAAACCTTTCCAGTCATAAAGTATTTGTAATCCAATGTATGATTTAATTTGTAAAAATACAGAGGAAAGTTTCCTAATTTCAAAGGAATCTAAAAGACAAAAATAGAAGATATGTCAATAGTAACCTCAAATACTGTTGAAAAGCTCATTTTATTTTACCCTTTGCTTATAGCTTGTTAGAGATGGATCTCCATAGACTCCAGATTTCAGAAAGTTCACCCCAATTCAAGTTTACACAGACTCTACATTCATTTCCAGGTTGATGGCACTGATTGTTCATGGTAATGATGGCCTTAAACCTAAACCTTGGATGCCTCTTCAAATATTTTACATACTTTTTTATGATGAAGGGATGGAATCACTTACTGTAGGACTGTAAATGATTCCATCCCTTCAGTACAGTACAGTATTTCTGTTGAAGCTATATAGAACGTTTCCCAAAATAATTCATTTTACACAAGCTCCTTCAGATTTGAGCTGAAGCCACTTTCTCCACCAATAAAAAATAAAATATTCCATTTGCGGTTCTTAGCTGGGATACAAAGGGAATGTAATATAGATGAGATAGAATGAATTATCATAACACTTGCGAATAAGGCCATGCATGGATAAGCTGAACCCAATTTGGGTGATGAATTTTGAAACCTAAAATTCTCAGTTTATTTGTGAGTATATACAATATCTCTTTTTCTATCTGAATGATGGTCTATTACTGACTTATTCTGCTGCAATATATTGGTCAATTTCTTCACTTCTCATCCCCGATTCCAGCTAAATAGAGAATTTAGCATAAAAATAGAAAGAAGTGATCTAAACTGCACCAAACAGAGGACCATGAAACCTGTGACTTCCATAGCAAACAACATATAACTAAAATCATAACATGTCCATATTTGTAATGTTATTTTTATTACAATTTGTTCTAACTTACCATCAATATATGGAAGATTAACTTTATATTGATCATGTACCAAAACATCTCCAGAATGGGTCAGAGTTACTTGCCTCCTAAAATCTTGACTGAAAATAAGACTGATTGATTGGATACAAGTTCCATCATGATTCTAGAAAGATGATGAAAACAAACAATGCCTTAAAATAAAGTGGAATTTATAATGGATCAAGGTGTAAAGTGTAATAATTCTCATTGGGGGAAAAAAGTTGTAAATGAATATGAGATGAATTATGACCTCACAGATAGTTGCTGCTTCACTTTATTTATTTAATTCGATTTTGATACTGCCCGACTCTGACTCAAAGCGGCTCACAATATAAAAAACAAAACATGAATACAATATACTACATGGCATTTACAATAAGTTAAATAAGTACGGTAAAAGAAATTACATGATGGAAAATCCAGACGTTTGGCACCAAAACCTATGAAGCATTTGTAAAACACACCTAACAAGTGCTACCATCCATCCATCCTACCCCAAGGTTTGGGCAACAGCCAAGTCTTTAAGGATTTCTGCAATGTCTTCTGGCTAGGAATTGTCCAGCCCTCAGGAAAGATCTTATTCTAGAAGGCAGAGAAGGAGTGCTTCCTGTGTCCCAAAAGATGGCATTATTTAATCGAAGAGACCCAGAGCATATCCACTCTGTCCACTTATAACGGTTGGCAAAACTACAGGTAGTCCTCAACTTACAACAGTTCATTTAGTCACTGTTCGAAGTTATAACAGCACTGAAAAAGTGACTTGTGACCATTTTTCACACTTATGACCGTTGCAGCATCCCCATGGTCACATGATTAAAATTCAGACTGACTCATATTTGGGCAGTTGCAATGTCCCAGGGTCATGTGATCACCTTTTGCGACTTTCTAATAGATAAAGACAAGCAAAGCCAGATTCACTTAACAACCATGTTACTAAGTCAAAAACTGCAGTGATTCACTTAGCAACTGTGGCAAGAAAGGTCGTAAAATGGGGCAAAATTCACTTAACAAATGTCTCACTTAGCAACAAATGTTTGGGGCTCAACTGAGGTTGTAAGTCAAATTTTACCTCTATGGGAGACAGGCATCTCCTTAGACAACTGGCTTTATAGATAATAAATAGCATTAGAAACATATTAGGGGGGGGAACCTGTCAATCAATGCAGTTCTTGATGCAAAAGTGGTTCTGGGCAGGCCAAGGCAAACCCACCACTGTTCGTGCTGCTACATTCTATACCAGTTGAAGCTGCTGAGGAGTTTTCAAGGCATTGCCATGTAAAACACATTCCAATAGCTGAACCATGAGGTGACAAGAATGTGAGTTAATGTTTAGAGAACTGCCTGATCCACAAAGAAGTGCAACTAGTACGTCAAATGGTACTGCGCTACGGCCCGCTTGACCACAGCTGCCTCCTGTTCTTTGAACAGTACCTATGAGTCTACGAGGACCCCTAGATTCCACATTACTCCTGAATGGGGAAGTGCAAACCTAGAATAAGGCCTGCATGCCTGGGGTAAGAAAGGCCAGTCAGAGGAGTCATTGGCCACCAGCAAATTCTCTCTTTAATAAACATGGGAATCTGATATCTGATTTCAGTGTTATACTTAGTTATAAAGGTTGCTGCCATCTCAAAGCAATGTTTGAGTAATTCAAAACAAGCCATGAATGTAATAATGGACATACTGTAGCATTACTGAGAACTATGGAGTGCTTTCTAGATGAAAATACCTTAAATATAAAATAATTTTAGCCATGTTAACCAACAAAACACAAAAAGCTCCACTTCCTTTTTTTCTCAGGTTTAGAAAATGTATGAAATTTGTACATCCGAACTTGCTTTTTAGATTTCCTGGCAATGTACTTTTACAAATTAATTTAATTTCAAAAAAATATTTTAGCCCCAAAACTCTATGAAAGGATTGGAATCATTTTGAGTCCTCTTTTTCAAACAACAATCTCTAGTTGAAATTATGCTGTTATTAAGTTTTTTTTAAGTATCATTTTTCGTAAATAACTTGAAGCCAAATATTTGAAATTACAGCTTGTTTTAGCTTTCACAATTCAGCATGTTGAGTTTCTATTGTAAAAACTCCTTTTTCCCAGAACAATTTAAGCTACCTCAGGTAATTACTGCCTCCAGATCTTATCATTCCATTTTTATACCTTTTTGGTCAACTAGTTAGAAAGTGGTGATAGACATGCTTCACTGGAAGACAGTCTGCTTTATTACATATCCTCAATCTGAAATACACAGTCAAATGATGAAAGGAAACCACTGTAGACCCAAATAGTTTTATCTGGAAATCACATGACAGTCTATGAAACACTTTAAAACTGTTCAATAAAAAGTGGAATCTAAGAAACCAGATGAACATAAAGGACCAGCACAATATGATTAAACCATCCACCTCAAGTAAATAAGAGAAGCTAAATGAAAGCCAATACTATCAAAACCTAACAAGAAGAAAGCCGTGTTCTGTTTCATTTTTTGAAGTCAAGATAATTCTGCTGTTTTATTTTGAGGAACAGGCTTGACGTTTAAAGTGGGAAGGAGAAATGGATTCTGCCACACCATTGTGTTGCTGGTTCTGTTACCAATAAATGCAGTATAAATTTTCTGGTTCTCCTGACAATAAGGAATTTCTCAGGGCTATACTTTAAAGTAGGGGTCCCCAACCGTGAATCAGCACCGGGTCGCGCATGCCGGAAACCAGGCCACACAATCAAGCAAAGCCCCATCTGCAGCATGTGAAACCATGCCCCCTCTGGTCCGCAGAAAAACCTCTCTCCATGGAACCACTCCTTGGTGCCCAAAAGGTTGGGGGCCGCTACTTTACAGTATTTTTATTACGTGGGGAGGGGGATCCATATTACCTATTCTTATACTATTTTGCTTCTTCATAGGCCACTTTCAGGTACTATGATCTATGGCAGCTGCTGCTAGTATTGCTATTCTCTTGCACAGAGAAGGCATGCTCATTATTGTTTTTCCCCATTTCACTCTGCATCTTTTTTTCTTCATAGGTGAACTCTCAGCTGAGCTTGTTTCAGACATGTGTTTCGTATTCCTTTATTATTTGAGTTATTTATCGAATTTTTATGCCACTCATCTTGTGATTCGAGGCGACCCTGAGCAGATCTCCATATCTGCAACCTGGCAACATAATCAGCAGCTAACACTATTTTAAATACCTGCCTCTACTTGCTCACTCCTGCCTTCCAGGCTAAGAAGGGCAAATAGTGTTTATTTTCCCCACCAGCAAGTGATGTTTGGTAGAAGGTGAATCGAAGTCAGAAAAATCCACCATTTCTTTCATTAATTTGTCCTGCATTATATCCATACGGCACGTCATGCCTGTGTCTTTAGAATGGAACCTCTGTATTGGATCCAAAGATCAACATTCAATCAGAAAGCAACAAGAGATGTATTTCTCAGAAAGGTGACTTAATTTCTAAGCCATCAGCATGCTTGCTTTTATCAGCTCACCTGTCCACAAGGAGCATTTTGTAGAGTCACAGCAAATTTGTCAGAGACACGACTTTTTGCCAAGATATACTGGCAGGATGCTTGAAAAGTAAACTTGCGCCCATCAAATGTCATGAAGTGAATATCTCCTGAAACTGAGCACTGAGCTGGCAACAAAGAATGAAAAAAAAAAGGATTTTTTTTCCTAATATGCTACAAGAATGTTTTGTGATGTTGTATTTGATATTAAATGCTGAATGATATTAAAACAACCATACAAGGATTACAAAGATAAATAAAACAACTGTCTTGCTTATGCTACAGCCCTTTTATCTTTTTAAAAATGATTATTTCCTTTAAGAACCTGTTTCAGGGTCATAGCACACATTTGAATAGATCTCATCCTCCCTCACCTGGCCTAAGAAACAAACATGCAAAAAAGCAATTGTCTATCCCTATTTATTATATGAGTAAAATAAATCTTGAGGAACCAGTTTGGTGCAGCGATGAACACATGAGGCTAGAAATGAGAAGGAGGCTATGAATTCTAATTCCCCCTTAGGCACAAAGGCAGCTGGGTGGCTTTAGGCCAGTCACTCTCTCTCAGCCCTAGGAAGGAGGCAATGGCAAACCATTTTTGAAAAACTTGCCAAGAAAACTGCAGGGGCTTGTCCAAACAATCTGAGATGATTGAATGAAAGAATACATACATGCATACATATTATTTTTATGCTGAATTTCTGCATGGGAGATATTCATGGTTCACTATTTAGTCTATGTGAAAGATATCTATGTCTAGATTTTTAATAGTGTTGGATCTTCTTTTAGGCGAATGATCTAAGCCCATTCCTTGGCAGTTTTCCAGAATTAAAGCATTAAATTGAAGGGATTTTTTTAAATCCACAGCACAATTATGGCACCAAGTGAAAGCTCATAGAAGTTGAGGGGACAGAATATGACTTATATTTGATAAATGAGGCATTAAGAAATAATGCACAAAGAAAAGGTTAAATAGGTTTTAAAAGGCTTGATTAGTTCGTTTTTAAGTTGGAAGATCTGATCATGGGTATTCTACGTCATTGGGCTCTGCATATTCTTACTGAGCAATGAAATGAATGGTACATGGTACATGAAATGAATGGAAATTGAGTGGAGCTAAACTGCAAACTTAGACATGATGTTCATAAGTAGATAGCTACAGCTTATAAAAGACAGGCAGTCAGAAACAAATTCTAATTTACAATAATAGGGTGACAGCTGAGAAAACCTGCAAAACTGTTGCCACTAATATTCCAAGCTAGAAAGGTTTGTATGAATTATAGAAAAACTGATGTACCTGGACAGGTAAGATTAGTGCAAATCCATTTTCCTCCAGAACATGTACTGAAAGAGAAAAAGATTTGAGACTTGAGAAAGTAGCCATTGTATAATACTAAACTATATACTGAAAGCCTCATATACTGAACTATATACTGAATTGAGCCATAAAAAGTCAGAAACCAAAGCTGAACCAGGATTTCTGGTTGAGTTTATGCTATAAATCTCAGAAAACAATTTACACTAGGGAAACACTAATGGAAATAAATAGATATTTTCATATTCACCAAATATATTGTGGTATCTATGGGTTCCTTGTTTGCAATTCTATTAAAGGAGGAGGTTACACATGCTTGGGACAAGAACAAGAATGAATTTTTGTCACAAAGTGTTCAAAATAAAGCATATTACATCATAGATATGTTAATATGTTGTTTTTTAAATGAGAGATAAAGTTTCTTTCAAAGACTACTCTTCAAGTGTGCAATCTAGGCATCAAACTCAATAACAATATAAATAACAAATCATGATATTTAGATAAATATATAGATATAAGAAAAATACAATTTTAAATTCATGCATATAGAATACAATTATTTATAACATAATCTGCCAAGCAATCTTGAACATTTCCACAGCAGACCCTACAGTCTGTAAAAACTTGCCTTAGAATAGAATAGAATAACAGAGTTGGAAGGGACCTTGGAGGTCTTCTAGTCCAACCCCCTGCTTAGGCAGGAAACCCTACACCACTTCAGATACAGTAAATGGTTATCCAACATCTTCTTAAAAACTTCCAATGTTGGAGCATTCACAACTTCTGGAGGCAAGTTGTTCCACTGATTCATTGTTCTAACTGTCAGGAAATTTCTCCTTAGTTCTAAGTTGCTTCTCTCCTTGATTAGTTTCCACCCATTGCTTCTTGTCCTACCCTCAGTTGCTTTGGAGAATAGCTTGACTCCCTCTTCTTTGTGGCAGCCCCTGAGATATTGGAACACTGCTATCATGTCTCCCCTAGTCCTTCTTTTCATTAAACTAGACATACCCAGTTCCTGCAACCATTCTTCATATGTTTTAGCCTCCAGTCCCCTAATCATCTTTGTTGCTCTATATATTTCGTTGTATGAAGGTAGCAAAACATGCATAAAATTTTCAGGAAGTTATTTACCAGTTATTGCATTCCTCTTGAACAACTGCACCAGTTCTGTGGATAGTTCCATGGTAATCACAAGGGCAGTCAATTGGCCTCACACATAATCTGTCTTCATAAATAAGCCCTAGAATGTATATTCAATAGTAGGCAGAAAATTATCAAGTCATGTGATTGGTAACAACATATTTTTGACTGCATAGTATTTAAAAAAAATTCCTTCACAATGCACAAGATTATTATTATTTAGAAATATGAACAATTTCAAATTTGAAAGCCCTCATTTAAGTGTAAAATGCAAAAGAAGATTTTTAGGCTGCAAAACTGTTTTGCTTGATGGGGAAGTTTTGAGATTTAAAGAGTCATTTTTTTAAGCAAAACATTGGTTTTAAGTTTGAAGCACTTTGAAAATGATTATACTCTGGTTTACAGAGTAATATAAATTGATATAAAATATAAAATGATTAAAACAACCTGATTCACATTTAGAAGAGGACATTTCAGATTCAAAACAATTCAAATCTGAAATGTTTTATACTGCAAGTTACTACTTATTTCCTATCATAAAGGACAAGCGTAAAAATACGTTACAAACAAATAGGGCTGTAACAATATTCAGATTCAGAGAGGAAAATGCAATTTGAAACACACCAGGGCATTAGATTATTCCTAGAATTCCCTTAGGTTGATTTCATCTATCCCCATAACAATTTACAATTTCACTAACAACATTAACTTCGGTGGCAAGCTCTTGAAATATAGCTTTTTAGCTATTCTGCTGTAGATTTGCAAGAATGCCACCCACGCAATAGCCATATTACCATCTGGGCAATAGCATCCATCAACACAGGGAAGTTCACTGTCAACACAGTGAGTTTTTTGGCGACAGGAAAATGGGCAACAGTCAATGCATTCATTGTAGACAAGATGCTCCTCGCATTTAACAACTGCAAAACAGAAGACATAGGGAATGTTACCTGATTTATGCAATTGTTTCAGTTTCATTTAAGAAAATAGTTCTGTTCAAAGGTTTATGCCTCTATAAATCCTTTAAGGCTTTAATGTCTATGCTTTCCAAAACTACAGCTGAACCAAATATAAAATCATTTGTCTAACATTTGAAACAATGTCTGCAAGATACTACAGCCGTGATGGCGAACCTATGGCATGCATGCCAGATGTGGCACGCAGACACCTCTCTGCTGGCACGCGCGCCGTCGCCCCAGGTCAGATCTCCATGGCGTTTCTTTCATGAGCTTCTGTTTCCCTGCAAACGACGAAACAAAAGCTCACGAAAGAAAAAGATCTTACCTCTTGCTGCGCTGCCGGTGTTGGGATGTCCCGCCTCCCGCCGGCCAGCTGGTCTTCGGGTCTCTGCTGTGCATGCGCGCGCAGTTTGGGCACTTGGTGTCTAAAAGGTTCGCCATCACTGTACTACAGACTTGTGCAAAAATAAGTCCATAAGACTTTTCTTTTCTCACTGCCCTCATTTTGGTGCACAACACACAGTAGTTGTATCTTCCTTCTATGTGCCTCCTATAATCCCATAGTTTAAATTATTTGTAATTTTAAAGTCTGGATGTGCAAGAAGAAGGGTTGTTGAATGGAGCTAAGGATAATAGATACAAGAAGCTCACTTCCCCACATGTCCTTGTGCACTGCTTCTGGGCAGCTGATATGATGGCAGGAAATAGATAAGATATATATCATATATAAGCACTGAACACTTCAGCAGAACATTGATTTCCTACTTTTTTGGGGAATGAAAATCATTCAATTCTGAGTGGCTCAAGGTTGATCAGCCTTCCATCTTTTCCAAGGTTGGTAAAATGAGGACCCAGATTGTTGGGGGCAATATGCTGACTCTGTAAAACCGCTTAGAGAGGGTTGTAAAGCACTGTGAAGCGGTATATAAGTCTAAGTGCTATTACTATTATCAGACAGGATCAATGTTAAATGTCCTTATTCCTAACTTGATATTATATTATGAAATATTGTATAAAGTTTCTGGTCTGGTATACAAATTTTATTCATTTCTCTAGTATAACAATACATGCAGAAATGTGGTTCTTGCTGGTTTTGTATGCTACTAATTTATCTAATCATTACCATTCTCTGTTAGTAAATGTAGCAATTTAAAAGTCAGGATTTAAATATTATAAACTTAGTGAAAGCTGAACTGATTAAGAATATGAAAACAAGTTGCAGGGGGAGGAGAAAAACATAGGAAACTACAGAGACTGGAAAATATTCTGAAAACCTTCAATGCCTACCACATTGCTCAAAATGAGCCCGCCATTCATGGAGTGGTTTTCCTGCTTGAGCACAAGTCCTTGCGTATTCGGTTAATGCACGACACCAAGTGGTATTATCAATGCCTGACCTTAAAAACATTAAAATTAACATAACATCACTATCTCTATTTTTATACAAGAGCGGTATGGTAGTATTAATAATATTGTTATTAACAATCCAGAGATATTATTGATAATAGTATGCATCATTTTATTATTATTATTGAGCAATGCACAAAATGAAAACTATATATTATAAAAGCAATGTTGTAGTGTTTTGGGAAAGATATTCAGAATAATTCACAACACCTAAATTTAGATAAAGTGGCTTTCCAAGTAAAGGTAAAGGTTTCCCCTATCTAGTCATGTCCGACTCTAGGGCAGTGCTCATCTCCGTTTCTTAGCCAAGGGAGCCAGCGTTATCCAAAGAGCCTTTCTGTGGTCATGTGGCCAGTATGACTATACACCAAGGTTCATGGAACACTGTTATCTTCCCGCCAAAGTGGTACCTATTTATCTACTCGCATTTGCATGCTTTTGAACTGCTAGGTTGGCTGGAGCTGAAGCAAGTAACAGGAGCTCACCCCATCACATCGCATCTCGAACCCAAGCTGACAAGCTCAGCATCTTTAACTGCTGAGCCACAGCCCCCCTCATGTGGCTTTAAAAAAATAAAATTAAAATAGATTAATCTAAATTCACAGTTCAAAATGGCACACTAAACTGCAGGTAACTTAAAACAGAAATTTCAGATCTGGTCTGAAGTAAAACTTAGAGACAAAGGTGTGAGTAACAACTACTTCTGGCAGCTTACGCTCATTATTATAGAACTAAACCAAGATTTAATTTTAAATCAGAATGTAATCAGATAACGAGAATTCAAAATACATAAATTTAGATCAACAATTGTATCAATTTGTTCCATTTTCACTCAATTCTATGGGAATGAACAAATGAATACCACTCTACAACAATTGGAAAAGAACCAGGTGGGAATTAAATACTTGGCCAAGATGAATCCTGCTATGTATACATACTATATCATCTTGAACATGTTGAGAACTTGCTTCTAGAGATCATGATGATGTGTGAGATATGAATAGTGTAACAACTGGAGATAATAATATAATAAATAGACCCATGTGCATTCATGAGCTTTTTTGGATCTTAGCTACCCACTCCTAACTCTGGACTTCAAAAAATGGATACTTACATGCATAAATCATTTGTGCAACTGGCCATGAAAGGAAATGGGCTCACAAATTCATGACATTCTTTAAAGGGGGACCAGAGCAATACACTGCATAATGTGTATGTCCTCTGAAAAGAGAAAAAAAAGTAGAGAAAAGTTGTTTTAAACAGTACCAAAATAAAAAACAGAAAAGCAATTCGGGAAGTTCAGACTGCCCCGGGAGCTGTTGATACAGTTTTACGGAGGAATTACTGAGTCAGTCGTTTGTACCTCTGTAACTGTCTGGTTTGGTATAGCAACCAAACAGGACAGGTACTGACTCCAATGGACAGTTAAGACTGCAGAATGAACAATTGCAACAGCCTGCCTTCTATAGAAAACCTGTATATTGCACAAGCCAGAAAGAGGGCTGAGAAAATATCTATAAACCCCTCACATCCTGGACATAAACTGTTCCAACTCCTCCCCTCAGGACAGCATGCCAAAACTACTAGACATAGAGACATTTTTTTCTCCTCGTGCCATCAATCTGCCGAACATAGTCTAAAACCTGGGTCTTCTTTGTCAAAATCCAATAACCACTTCACCATACTTCACTGATTGCTCCTGACACTTTCTTCTAGCCCACAGGGTTTATCAACTAAGTCAACTATGAAAAAAAAAATATAAGTCAGTACGGCAGACTTATATAATAAAAGGGCAATGATTATGGCTGAATAGACCAAAAAGTTTTGCAGATGGGGACTGCAGCCAAGAAATTAAAAGACGCTTGCTCCTGGGGAGGAAAGCTATGGCAAATCTAGACAGCATACTAAAAAGCAGAGACATCACCCTGCCAACAAAAGTGTGTATAGTCAAGGCTATGGTTTTCCCAGTTGCAATGTATGGCTGTGAAAGTTGGACCATAAGGAAGGCTGAGCGCCAAAGAATTGAGGCCTTTGAACTATGGTGCTGGAGAAGACTCTCAGCCACCAGCTGCACAGGCCGCTGGCGGGCAACAACAGAGAATGAGGTGGCTGGATGGAGGTGAATGAGGTGGCTGAAGCAGTAGGCGGGAGCTTAAATGAACTCCAGAGGATGGTAGAGAACAGGAAGGCCTGGAGGAACGTTGTCCATGGGGTGGCGATGGGTCGGACACAACTTCGCAACCAACAACAAAGACCAAAAAGTTTCACATTTAGAACTAAATCTTAGTTTGTGTGGTGTGTTGAATACGTACCTGCAAAAATGGATCAGTTCGAGTCAAACAGGGTGGTTCATAGCTAAATGATGTGCCCCAGGAACGGATGTTCTCCTGGGGAGAATTTTCTCTCCAGCTTTCCACAAATTCTTCAATGTCTTCTGTAATTTTTCCTAGGGGACGGAAATACACAAATACATTGCATAAAGACAGGAAGTTCACTTTATCATTGTTTTCTTTCACAATTTCCATCTAACTTCTCAAGTAATGTTAAATTAGTTCTAATTAGTTCTGAAATGAGTCAATCTTCAGCCATCTAGCTATTAACAACCTGCTTTCTAATGGAGTCATTGTACATATACTAATCAGGTGCAGTGAAGCCAGTTCAAATGCTTTCACTGCTATTGATAGAACAGTATTGTAACATACACTGGAAATCTTCACTGAGAATAATGTTGGTGTTTATTATGTTTCTTGTATGGATTTTAAAATTTCTTTTCACATTAGTCCGCTCTAGAGATTTTCAACCATACTGTGTGGGCATTTAACAATCATGGGATGAGTCTCTAATCAACAAAGCATATACATGCAAATACATAAAAAATGCATAATGTAGGGCATACAGTACTACTGTCAATGCTGAAAGCAGCATGGGAAATGTCAAGAAAGTGCTAGCTAAAGCAGCACAGACCTATAAGAAACAGGCAGACAAACACCGAGCTCCACATCGGCCATTCCAGCTGGGGGGAAAGATCTACCTCTCCACAAAGTACTTGAGGTTAAAACTTCCCAGCAAGAAGCTGGGACCCAAGTTCATGGGGCCATCCCCCATAGTGAAGATTATCAACCCGGTCACGATGCAATTAAAATTGCCTTGACTGCTAGGGAAGGTACATCCGGTATTCCATAGCAGCCTCTTAAAACCCGTGGTCGGGTCAACCCTGAGACCACTACCCCGTGAGCCCCCGGACCCAATGGTCATGGGCCAAACCCATTATGAAATGCAACGCATCCTCGACTCAAGGTGGCACAGGAGACAACTCCAATACCTAATCAAGTGGAAGGGCTACCCCCTATCAGAGGCATCTTAGGTAAAGAGCAGAAACATCCAAGCTGAACGCCTCATAGCTAAATTTCATGAAGACAATCCAACAAAATCTGGGGGAGGGTCACACCCCTGAAATCAATACCTGTAGTCATAACTATTTTTGCTTTGCACAGGTCACCTTCGGGAAGTGAGGGAAGCAGAATGTCAACTCGCAATGCATTCTTGACCTGCTCTTGAGTTGTCATAGGCAGGGGGATAGGGAACCGAGGCTCGCAGCTGCAGCGAGGGAATTGCACTTCAGTCAAAACAAAAGCACATTCCAGCTTTTGGACACATTCTCTATGTCAATGCCATCTCCACGGAGACCCACAGTGGCCGGAGTGAGGGACTTCTACAACCCGTGAAATTGCTTCATTGGGGAATGTGACTGATGACACACCTTGGGGGGAACAGGGTCAGAGCCGGGGCGTGAATTAAGTGATGTCAGAGTTGGCTTCACTTGGAACGTGCCGACATGAAACTCCTAATAAATAACTGGATTTCTTTTGAAGCTTGGCTCGAGGCTCATGATTTAATTAGGGCATCGGTCGGAACCCTGACTACTACTTATGATCCCATAACACAAGCAATTTGCCTGTACAGGCTGTAGGGAAGGGTGGCATGATAAATTTTCTGCATATACTTTGGAAGGAATTTTTTTTTGAGTATAATAGAGGTTATCATGATTTTTCTCCCTTATTTGACTAATTACAAGAGCCCTGACCTTCCAGTTACCATCCATTCTTCCATATAATGAAATCTGTATTTATGACCCAAAATAGGAGGTCAGACTATTCAATTCAAAAATATCTTGCTGTTTACAATATTGCCTTTACTTAACTCCTAAACTACATTAAAAAATAGTTTAGTTCTAATGTTCCTGTGTCTTAAATATTCCATGCATATAGAACTAGAACAATCTTATAGAGATATATCTTTTTTTTTCTACATTCAGTTTCATATTAGAATATCTCATACTGAGCTGCCCAAAGTAAAATTATCCTTAAATGTTTGGATTTTTAAACCATTTATTAATTCTAATCTGTATTTTATTTACATTTCATTTCCTTGGACATATTTATAAAGGACTGCACATAACATAAATATATACTGAGAGCAAACATTAGAATTCAAGTAAATACTCACCATAACTTGTGGAAAGCTCATCTTGCAGAATGGCATTGTTATTACCACACAATCCATGAGTTTTGCCCAAGTAATCAGGAGCCATCTTAATATAAACAGCAGATACTCCATCCCAAGCTAAAGAGAATGCATACTGATGTCTAACGATGACATATCCAGCTACTTTTTGAATATGTAATTTTCCTATGGTATACGGTAATTGTATTCTAGGGGAAAAAACAAACATCACCATAAAGAAAGGAACATAGTTTTCTTTTCAAATGCTACTAAAGTAAGTTCCATTTTCAGCTTTGTAGTTTTATAACAGCCAATGAAAATCAAACAAAATTACTGCCTTCAACTGCACAGATCTTATTATTGGGTCATGTTCCTATTAATGGAGAATAAAGACACCATTTTGTGATGAATTTGTTAGTAACAATATTCTTAACATGGCTTGGAGAACAATCTTAACTGGTTTTGAATAGCTATGTTTCTTGTGAGAAGTAGGGCTTTGTGAAAAAGTGTGGAAAGTAAGCAGAGGAGTTCAGTTGATGTGAGAAAAGGCAGCATGGGCCAGAGATATGCCTGGGATCCATAGAATGGAAATGGAATGGAATGGAATGGAAATATTTCAAAGAGACCACGTTGCAATTGCTACAGTCTGCTTGGAAATATAAGTTTACACTTTTCTAGATTGTTTTTATCCCCCGTTGGCATTAAAGGTGCCTTTCTGAAACCCTTTCTTAAGTTGGTCAGCTGTGTAGCTTTTAACAGATGGGGTGAAAATATCCCTGTTATTCATATCCCAGAAACACCTGATAGTCAGCAGAAAGTTATAGGAAGTTTTTTTATTTTTAAATATTTTTAAATATTTTTTTAAATATTGATCTCAATTGCATATTGAATTATAAAGTATTCACTATATACTGTATTGTCCAGAGGAATGAAACTGGTCTATATTTAGAAATTGCAAAGAATACTTAAATCTGCAATGTTAAAATAATAGTGTAGGTAAAAATACCAAGGAACATGAGAACGTACAGGTACATTTGTTTAACTTACCCAACGCCTTTGTAAGTAACCTCACTACTTAATCTGATTTCTTCTTCTCCAGAAAAATATAAGCTAACAGATCGTTTACAGGAATATGGAAAAGAACTGCATTCTGGATCATTATGGATCTGCAAAAAAAAAAAAAACCAATTGAGAGAATAATTTTAAGAAAAATTAGATTACAATTTGCATACAACTTCAGATACAGGATCCTAAATAACATTGAAATTATAAACATTAGCTCAATGCCTGTATCTTAATTATTGCTGAATTGATTATTAGTTTGGTAGCAACTCTATTCCCCCAAATACAAAACAGTACATATAAGTGAAGCTTGGAACGTTTAGGTTCAGTCAAGATCCACATTCTTTGGAACTCTATTAAGCTGGGATCTTTGCAGCCTTCAACATTTGCATGAAACATGTTTAATTAATCTCCAACTGAACCTGCTCCCAAATCTCTGCCAAATTTGGAAAGATTTTCATGACCACAAATCATGATGCATAAGGAGTTATAAGAGTAAGAGGTATCAACTTTTTTCACCCTCATGCACAGAAAAGCACTTCATATGGGTTCATGAAATCTCAATCAAGCAGCAATAGAAAAAAACAGAATCATCCATCATACACCCCTATTCTTTCTGACATTCTCTGAAACAGATAGTGTCAGAAGTGTCATATTATGCTAGTAACCCAACTACTAGACTAACTAGTTAATTCATAAAGCCCAGAGTCGAGGAAAACAACTTTACTACACAATACCCCTTCATTCTTATTTTCACTTACTTGTATGGAAAAACTCTGTTCATCTAATTCATTCTGCCTGACAAGAACATATGTAGATTTCCCAGAGAAAAAATAGTAAAGTCCATCAAAGGTTTCATAATGATATTGTCCCCATGTTCGGCAAATGTTGTCTCGTTCTGTTCCCATGTTATGTACTACAGCAAAAGAAGAGGGAAAGAATCATTCAGAAGCAATACTACTCTAGGCTTAACTTGGATCCAAAAAAGTGATGACTGTAAACATATAGCCAGAAGGGGGGAAATATTTATTTTCACAATATGCATCGTGATATATAGCACTTATGGTTGTTGAGATTCCATTTCTTCTTCAGAATATGACCTGAAAGCTACAAACTACAGATTTGTGCCTTTGGGGGAATTGTGTTGATTCTGAGAATAAGTCTATCAACCATGTTAAAGGATATTTCCGCATCTTAGACCATTCTAGGTAAAACAGGTAACATAAAATGATATCATCTCCTTACCTATCTGACATCTTGATCCAGTTGCGTTATATCGACTACAGTTGCACATTTTCCAGTGTACACATTCACCTCCATTGAAGCATGCAAATAAACCTAAATCTATTTTTTAAAAAAATAAAAAAAATAACTTGCAATAATTTTGTTACAAGTTAGTAGTTACATGAAAACAGATCATTAGAATGTACCATACCTTTTCAACTAACGTTAGAAATCTTCTCAGCTAATAATTATACTTTATGGTATTTTATTCTATATGACAATGATTTCTGAATATACATTAAGAGGGCTTTTCCCAAAGGTGTTTTTTCAACTTGATTTTCTATTTTTTTCTTTGAAGATGTTTCACTTCTCATCCAAAAGCTGAAGAAGCTTCTTGGATGAGAAGTGAAACGTCTTCAAAGAAAAACCAGAAAGTCCAGTTGCCTCTTGAAAAAGCGCCTTTGGGACAGCCATGATAAGTATGATTGAGAATCTCCATAGACATTAAAAAGGCTTAATGACTTTAAATCAGTGTACTTTAGATAAACATTAGACATTGCAGTAATATTCCATCAAAGTAGAAACTATCTTGGATCAAATTACATTGAAGGCATCCCCAGAATTCTTTCAAGTGACCTCCATTTATTGATCTACTATTGATTTAGATGAGACACAGTTCTTTGAACATTTGATGTGATCAAGTTAAACTTAATAAAACTGAGATTCCTATTCTGTGTTCTTGGGAAGGGTCAGCTCCCATTAATTAAACACCTGCTAAATTCCATAATCAAATAAAAATAACATTCAGCAATTGTCAAAGCCATTTACTATACTTTGAGGACAGCAGTTCAATAGCCAATTACAGGCTATTTTCCATATCGTTTTTTCTTGTAATGTTTTATTAATGTTTTTGTTCCCTGTTTTGACTCAACACCTGTTTCTACAGGAGCCTAGCTTATGATGTCAGCTCTGCAGAATTTTAATAGAAATAGTATTCTTGATTAAATAATTCCTCCAGCTAGCTAGAAGTCTCCAGCTAGACTGAATGTCAGCCTTTCCAGGTAAAGACTGGAAACATGAATAGATGAGCTAAGTCTACTTTACTGTAAGGCTACATTAACAGAATCCTTCAAATCTGAAAATACAAAGTTCCCACCCACCACTTTTAACTGCTAGACCCATTAGTTCCTTCCTAAGTTTCTTTCTTTGACTATTAAACAATTGCAGGTTCCTGCCTCTTTTGTCTGATGGTTTCCTAGGTAGCATCTCCTCTTCCCTTTCCTCAAGGTTATCCATGCATTCCATTACCTTGAAGGTCTTTATATACCTCTCACCTCACTTTTTTCCCTTCCTTTTCTTTGGGCTTTTATAATTTCTTCCCTTCCCCTTTTCCTTCCTCTGGTATATAATTATTATTTTTATAAAGCAACAGGAGCAAAATCTCCTGTTCTGCTATTGTGGGCATAACATCATACAACATAGTTTTTTGTAATTCTGAACAAAATAAAAATGGATAGGCTTCTTCAGGAAATAAAACAGCTCTTTTTTCACCCTTTTTCCTATTTGAGGTAGCTTTATTTAGCTTCATACAAACCATTTATATACATTCTTAGTGCTTGCCAAGATCCTGCACTTCCCAAATTTGAAGGGAGAATTCTTTTAACTAAGAAATATGAAAGGAGTCAGATTGCAGTCAGATTCCTTGCAAGCTGAGAACTTCCATTTTTATAAAGAAACAAACAGCATTTGAAGAAAAAAAAAGGACTATATCCTCATGGTCAAAGACTAATACATAAATTAAAATACACCATTATTTATTTCATCTTTGGAAATGAAACACTATATGGCCAATTAAATAACTTGATGGAATATTCTATTTTAAATCCAGGATATTTTCCCCCCCCCCACTTAATTATAAGTAAACTGGCACTCTACTCTATTTAATCACAATAATCATTTGGAGATATTACACTAATTCTGCAATTCTTTATTTATTTAAATCTTTTTTAACAATATTTATAAACCTCAAACTCTATAGACTCAGGGCAATTAACAATATTTTTAAATATCTAAATGCAGTCAAAATAATAAACTGAGTATCTAAGACAGTTGCCAGAACAAAACCTTGCTGTAATAGTATCAATTTATCTTGCTTCTACAGTGCATTGGTGCATTTATAATTCTGTTTCATAAGTTGGGAGCCACCCCTGAAAAGGCCTGTCACTTGGTACATTCTTCATGAACCTCAGGAGGAGCTGGGGATCCTCAACAGGCCATCCACAAATGCCCACATAAGCTGGGGGCCACCACTGAAAAAAAATGTGTTACCTGGTATACATTCTATAAACCTCAGAAAGCATTGGAGAACTTCAACAGGCCATCGACAAACAAATTGATTAAATGTTTTATAATGTAGGTAATAATCAACACTTTAAATTAAGTCAGGAAGCCTACTGGTAACCAATAAGGCATCAAAATTTATGTTATTCTACAAGGATGGCATAGCCCAATCAGCCCTTTTGCTGCTGAATGTTGTGCCTTGCAAGTTCAACTTTGGAAAATGTTCAAACAATTTTTGGTAAGGAAATTAGATTTAATTTACTGCAATAAGGTTCATCATAGTGATTTTAAAAATTTACAAATAGTTTGGGAAGCTTACTTGATGAATCACAGAATATGTTACGGAATCTTCTTTCCCTGTATGAAGATACTGTGGTAGAGGAAGAACTATAAGATGAAAATCCAGATACCTGCAATAAAAAAAAAATCTATTAATTTGAAATAGCATATAATTGTCCATTATTCATATGTATAAATGTATTAGGAAAATGTACTAGTGATTAAGAAAACTGTGACACAATATTATTTTGTTCCAAATTAAAATATTGCAGTATAATACAATGCAGAAGCTGAAGTTCTCAAAAATATGCTTTGAACCTTTACAGAACATATTTACTGTAGTTGCACAATCATGGTGCCATCTATGTCACTGGAGTTATTTCTTCACTCTTCACTAACCCTAACCCCTTCTAATTGTATTTATCTGCATTAGAATCTGTTTGGTACCACTCACTTAATTTCAATTTTTTTAAAAAAATTGGGGGTTTTGTGGGTTTATTTGTTTTAGTAATAGGAATCCTTCTTTACAGTTAGGGCAGCACTGAAAAAGTGACTGATGACTGGTACTTGCACTTACAACTGTTGTAGTATCCCTAGGGCCATGTGATCATAATTCAGGTACTTGGCAAACAGAATGTATTTATGATGGTGGCAGCATACAGGGGTCACCTAATTTCCATTTAGGACCTTCCCAGACGGCTTCAACAAGCAAAGTCATTGGGGAGAACTGGATTTGCTTAGTGACTGTGTGATTCACTTAACAACCGTGGTGATTTGTTTAATGACTGTGACAAAAATAGACATAAAATTGGGCTCAACCCACTTAATTGTCACAGTGGTTAGCAACAGAAGTTCTGGTCTGATAATTTGATCACAATAAGTACAAACAATTTCATAACTTATCACCTTCTCTAAGAATACAACAAAACATCTTTTCCTCTCATGTCTCATATCTTATCTATAAACAAATTCTTAAAGTCTTGTCATTCTGCCCTAGTCAGCAAAAGTCTATGAAGAGTTATCAGAAAACAACATATATATTTTAACAGTCAAATAAACCAACTTTATATTCTTTCCCTTTAACATAGTAATAATTTTCTCTAAAAATACAACAAAAATCTATTTTTCCAAATCTTTGGTCCTGGTCAGTAAACTCCATTAAAGGTTATCCAAATCACTCTACTGATTTGTTGCAATTGCAATTGCAATTAGAATTATATACCGCTTCACAGTGCTTCACAGCCCTCTCTAAGCAGTTTACAGAGTCAGCATATTGCCCCCAACAATCTGGGTCCTCATTTTACCCACCTCAGAAGGATGGAAGGCTGAGTCAACCTTGAGCCTGGTGAGATTCGAACTGCCAAATTGCAGGCAGCCGGCAGGCAGCAGAAGTAGCCTGCAGTACTGCACTCTAACCACTGCGCCATTGCAGCTCTTGTTATTTATTGTTGTTATTTGTATATTCCTTTTGATTAAGACATGAGTGAATTTCATTTGTATGTCCAGTGTAACTCCTTATTCCATATCATTCTTATAAGTTGTCATTTTTAAATCTGCATTCAAATCAGTCTCAGTCTTAGTCTTGTCCAATAAAACTTGTTTGTCTTCTATAACATCTTTTAAATCTGGTTTATTTACAATAGCAGACAATCTTATGATTAACTTCTTAGTCCAGTGCTTCCAAATATCTTTGAATTCATCCAAAGTTAAAGTATTTCGCTTCATTTTATATTCAGAAGTCAAATTTAAGTTTTCTTCTCCTTTAATTAATTAATCTTTAGCTCTTTCTGGTTCCCTCTAGTGTCCACCCATAGGAATATCATCTTATCATGTTTTTTCTTATAATTAATTTCAAAATTATTTCAAATCCCTCTAAATTCTTAATCCATTTATAGCTTTCTGAAATAAAAATTCTAAGCACCCTGTTGCTGTTTATTCCAATCCCATTTTATTTTTAAAGTCCCTAATCTTGTACTTAAAAACTTCTTTCTCCAATGATAGAAAGAAGCTCACCCAGTGAATGTTACAAAACTGGCCAATCTGAAAATTCATAATAGTTAAAAAAGTAATTAAAGTGCAGTTCCAAAAGTTATTAAGAAATAAGGCTCTGCTTTATGTCCATATAGATTATGTTAATGATTTTGAGCTTGATGGTACTTTTAGCCATGAGTTGACTGCATAAACCTTGATTCCTGAGGAGCAGCTGTCTGCAGCTGTGAGCAATCTCATGATTTTTTTTTTCTAGAGAGGTTGAAAGTGGACAGAATTCAGCTTCTGGTTATCAATCTCTGCTGCAACATTGTCCCCACTCCATATCCTCACATGAAGCTCGTAGAAGAAAGAGGGACTTTTTCTCAGGCTCAGATCCAGAAGAAACTGGCTATGAGAGTACAGGTCCTTACCCACATGGAATGGATGCTGCTACCAGCATGTAAGATACTTAATGCAATGAGAGTGAAAGAATCACGAGAAGACCAACTGATACGGAATATGTGGGTGACTTTGGGGAATGAGGGTAAGAGAAGCTGCCTCATAAACAATCAGGCAAGAGAAGTCAACCCCCAGTGGCTTAAGGGTCAGAGAAAGATGTTTTGAAGGGATCTGTCCTAATGGATCAAGCAGTTAAAAGTGGCAGTAGGAAGTCTGTACTTTCAGACTTGCAAGACGATGTTACTGTAGCCTTACAATAAAGTAGAATTAATTTATCTAGTCCTGTTTCCTGTCTGGTTTACCTGGGAGGGTTGACATCAGTACAAAGATATGAAATCGTGAAGCTGCTGAGATGCTCCCTAACAGATCTGGTCTACTAACACAGGAGAAAGTGGATCAGTCATCATCACTGCCAAAGAAAGAATGGACAAAAAGGATGGATACGCCCATTTTAGAACCATTATGTTTGCAACACTCTTCTGACTTATTCAGGATGAGTGAGGAACTGCTCTATAGTGTGATAGTATCAATCTGAATCCAAGGAAGTGTCTTTTATCTGGCCTTGCCATGACTAATTTTAGCCAGGTATACAAATAGAGGTGCAGTGCCGTAACTCAAACATGAATGTGTTACATTCCACTATGATTTCTGCAGTGTCCTTTGGAAGCTTCCCTAATGTGGTTCCTCTTAATTGTGAAGGATGTCCACTAATCAAGTCAGGGAATGTTCTCCTAAAAGAAGTCTATATACAGTATGTCCCTGCAAGATTCTCACTGAGCAAGCTATGTATGAATATTCTTGCATTGTTTTATTCGTGATGTTATACCTGTGAGCACCATGAAAAAAACTTGCAATAACGGGAATAATGGAGTGGGAAGGTTGTGATATTGAATTACTGACTCTAACCCTACAGTCAATTCAGCCTTTATTGGTTGCATATTTGTCTGAGATTTCCTACCTTTCTGAAATATTGAAAGGATTATTCATTACTATTAATGTTTGTAGACATTTAATTGCAGTAACATGGCTTTAATAATATTCAGAACGTTTCTTTTATACCTGTCAAATATTTTACATGTATTCTGAGCGACTTAATTAAGATCAACAGCCTGAAGATAAGGCAACAAAAGAAGCTACTTCCAGTTCTTGGACTCTTTTTTAGAAAACACAGATTTACTGCCAGTTGATTTAATTTCCTGTGTGTATTTTGTATAATATTTTTTCTGTCTACTGAACTTTTCAGTAACAAAAAAATCGGAGAGAAACAAAAGACAGAATCTGAATTTAGAGGAGTTAAATAGGCTGTTGAATAAAATAAAATGCTGAATAGACTGCATTTTTGTGCAAATGTTATGGATGAATAGTTTTATTTTGTTTACTTATTTTCTTTTCACTTTCAATGAATATATTTAAACTAATAAAGTACAATACATTAAAGCAATGTATTTTAATTGTTTTTATTCTTATTGTAAAAGCTGCAAGATTCAATAGCAAGGGAAGCAATGTAGAAATACTGTACATTAAATAATAAATGCACTTTTATTAAATGTAGCCAAATTATTAGGAATTTGGTTTAATAAGTATTCACTAACTGGGAATTAATGGAAAGAAAGTAAGATACATATTGTCTACTGTCAAATACCACTCCTAAACTTCTGAATGAGGCCTAAACAAGCCTTCTCTCAATTAAAAACAGGAAATATATTTTAGTGATTATTTTTAGACAAACCATTAAATGATAATGCTGAATCATTTCCAATAAATCATCCTGATGATTATTTTCCTATTCTTGCTTGCTTGCTTGTAATAAAACTGATATTTTATTCCATTTTAAAATTTAATAATCAAAGTCTGGCGAAGCAAGAAAAGCACCTAAGGCCATATGCTTTGAATTATTGGGAATGTGATTTAAAAAATGATTATCATGTCATTCACATTATGCATTTTGTTATAAATCTTATAAAATGAAATTTATAGACTCTAATTCATTGTTATAATTGTAAATTTATAAAATGAACCAAAAATTCAAACCTACTTATCCTTTGTAATTTTTTATTAATTTCAGAACAGCTAGACTTTTGAAGAAAAATACATTTTAAGTATGATGTATTATTAAATATATGTGGTAATAATTGCTTCTAAAATGACAGTCATTTTTTCTTGAATCTGTTAAATCAGTTGTATGACATATTCATATATTTTAATACATTTCTTCCGTTCAAAATATACAAAGAGGAAGCATTTTGCTTAATGCTGAGTGCATAAATGATCCGGCCATACCATTCCAATAAAAGAACAGAGGTCAAAGCTTTCCTAGCAAATATGTCTATTGATGAAATTGAATTGCAAAGCTAGCTATAACTCAAGTTTTTTTCCTCAATCCTGCCAAAAATGCAAATAGTAAAGGTATTCAGATCAGGAGTTCAAAAACTCAGTGTCAAAAGACTGAAGGAAAATAATCATAGGATCGTAAAGTTACATACAGGATAAGCTAGTCTGGGAATTGTTCATTCTATCACACGAACTTTTAAAATTCTAAAAACAGCTGCAGAGTTGTTGCCTTACCTGATCGATGAGGACACTAGGATCCCGTTTCTGAGGAACCGCGCTGCTGTCATTCCTAAGGAAGAAAAGAACAAGGCTGGATTTGTTGAGCAGAGGTAATCTGCACCTTTCTTACTCATGCAGAACTTAGGAAAGCTGCACTTCCACTAAATTTGAGGCCTCCTGACTGAATCAGTAGACAAAAAAAAAATGGAATTTAAGGGGTGCCCCTTAATTCTTGATGCTGCAGAAAATAAAGCCCTACCTTTGAGAGCTTTGATTGCTACTGTTCAGTCAGCAATAACAAATTCCTTTACTTTTTTTTAAGTGTCTTTTTAGTAATTCTGTTTTTTCTTTATATTACCTAAGGAACTTTAACTTACTTTTAAAGGAAGTAAGAGTATCCTTCTCTTCTGAAGTTGATGTTGAATATTTTAATACATTTTAAATTTTATTGGTAGAAATGCTGTGTTTATACCTTTGTGAAAATGTTCCTGGCAGATTGAGTACCCCGTATTCCAACTACCAAATCATTTCTTGGGAATTAAAAAAAATCCTTCTACCCAAATTACTTCTGCAGAAAAATGCTTTTATTTAACTATATTTATATTCATTTTCTTACATTTTCATACATTTTCCAAAGCATTCCATATTTTTCAATATTTAGCACACCCCAAAAAAAATTTCAAGCTCAATGGCTCATCTATGAAATTCTACAAGATGCTAAAATGTTATGAAATAGTTATTTTAAATTCCCTTTCTTAGCCTGCAAAATATATATACATATAATTATGATATATTATTAGCCTATCGATATCTAAAACCTTGTGACTCTCAAGACTATTTTTTACTTCATAGATCAGAACACATTTCTTTAGAAACGTTCAATCTGTGACTAGTTTATGCAATTTTAAGTCACTATTTGTATAGATATAGTTTTCTATATAAGCCTCACACAACATGAATCAGATGAACCAGGCTACATCGTTGCTTAGACATGAAGAATTCAATGGGACTTTTCCCCCAAACATTGCAAGAAAAGTGTACTGTGGTCCGTATTAAATCATATTCATCCTTGGACTTCAAAGCTTGCAGAAAATGCTTTATGGATTTTCTGCAGTGGGTTCATAGCTTCCTTTGTATAGATTTTGACTGTTGCCCCTCTTTTACCTTAAATACATCTCTGAAAATTTCAGCACAACACAAAATGATGTTTCCTGACTGGTATTCTCAGGATGTTTGGGGCCTCAACTTTCATAATTCCTAGCATAGGCAGAGAATTATTGGAGTCATAGTCTAACACCTGTAGAAAGTCTTAATAGAGTTGTGACGAGGCTTGATGAACTTTCCAAATCAGAACCACATTCCTGGAACAACCACAGCACATACACGGTGGACCAGGCCTGTCCTGAGCATTCAAAGGTCAAAGCACTGGAGGAGAATCTCATCAAGTATCACTTTACCCATCACAAGGAGGATGCCAGAGACTCTTCCCTCCACGGAACTGCCCTCTTGCAATGCAACTCTTAAAGGTAGCAAAGAAGGGTGCCTTCTGGTCCAGAGAATTTTGGCGAGCGGCCCACCAGATGCGAAAAAGAGTACAGTACCGGCTGAGAAACGCACACGCACGGCCCACATTTCTTACCTTGAGAGCCCGGAAACCGCACGCTGGGTCAGTTGCGCTTCCACGCCCCGCCAGATCAATCCTGCAAAAGAAGAATCGACGTGAACCAAGTGGAAAGTGCCTTCCCAGGGGTTCCTTCACTGCTACCCAGGGAATCGGCCCTCCGGCTCTTCTAGCTCGTCACCCCACGCCCCAGATCACGGCTGCCAGAAAGCCCACGATTTCTGCAACTCACCGTGAAGAAGCAACGCGCGAAGAAGCGCCCTGAGACGGCCGGAGCGCGGCTCCATCTGGGCGTCGCGGCGGGAAGCTTCAGAAACGGCTGCTGGAGCCTGGGAGGAGGAGGAGGAGGAGCGCGCTTGGTCCCCTTTCCCACGGCCAGAGAAGGTCTCCGCGCCCGGGAGCGCGTCCGGCTGCTGGGCGGGGGAAGGCGAGGGGCGGGCCCGCTGCCTGCCTCGCTTTACCTTCTTCCAGAACTTCTGTTCTCCTCTTGAGGGTGAAGGTGACGGCAGCAGCAACCGCCAGACTGGGCGCTTGGGGACGCCACTCTAATTAGCATAATTTTGCCCTCTCTGGAAGTCCCTTCCCCCTGCCCCGGTCATATTTGCAGATAGCACGCCTGGTCTTCAAACGGGAACTCATCAACTAAGGAGATTTCTGCTTGAGAAACTTTTTTACAGTTAGGAGAAGAGAAATAAAACAAAAAAATAACCTTCTCTTAGTTAAGTACAGTAACTGGATTCAGTAGAAGCATTGTTTTTCATTCATCTCTCGAAGTGGTTTGCCATTGTTTCTTTCCTAGGGCTGAGAGAGAGTGTGACCGGCCCTAGGTCACCCAGTTTGGCTTTGTGCTTAAGAAAATCCCACTGAATTGATTTTTTCCCCTCCCACAATAGCAATCAATTGGTGGCTTCAGCTTCCTTCACTGGGAGCATTTGAAGATAACCCTGTTGAGAAAATAGCCTGCAAGTGTCTTTGATCATAATAATATTTCATCAACACAGCCAGGACCTCTCCTTTTTTTGTGCCTTGAGTCAGTCTAAAAGGCGCTTCCCACCTCAGAATGGGACAACTCATCACCAGACAACTCGCTGTGGCCAACTTACCATGGACAGCTCGCTGCAGGACAATTCATCAATTCAAGTATTTAAAATAATATAAACATTGTTTTAATTTTTGTCATTCACATTTCATTTCCCCCCCTGCTTTTGCATCCTTTCTTTATTGATTTTATTCCATCATTTCTTTGATATTAGTATAACTCTTGTTGCGAGTTGGACTTGGTGAGTTGTCCCACAGCGAGTTGGCTGCAGCAAGTTGTCCAGCACCGAGTTGGCCATGGTGAATTGTCCACAGTGAGTTGTCTATGCCCTGTTGCTTTCTTCACTGCTGTACACTATCTTCCAGTGCTTCATCCAGTTGTTCAAAGGGGGAGCAGAATAAGCCCCAGAAAAAAATAATTCTTCTGTCATCCTTGTCATTGCATTTGTTTTTGCAATGAAGGAAAGCCACCCTTGAAGCAACAGGAACAGAAATAATTGTGGGAATGATGGCAAGGCAGCCCAGAGCTTTGCTGGCAGGAGAGAGAGACGGAAATCCCAGGAGGTAGGTCAAAATGGAAGGTCTTATGAATGGGAAAAACCTTCAGCTTTACAAAAAAAATCACAAAGTTCTGTTTGCACTCCTTCTGCAAGAGCTCAGCCAACCATTAATCATTCATTAGCTTAATTAAAATTAATTAGCTCAGCTTCACTAGACCCTGGCACTATGGAAACACAGGGTAGCAATGCCAGGCAGAAGTCTTCATATTTTTTTGTACTTTTTAAATACAAAAACAGGTAGGCCAAGCTATATAAATTAGATGTCATCTGCTGAGCCATGGTTCCTAGTAAAACCTAATGAAAGAACTAACATCCCATTCAGCCTCCCTCCGCTTCTCCAATTCTCTGGTTCTCATTTGTAGCAGGCAAAAAAAAAAAAACCTAAGTAGGCAAATAGGGAAAATAGAAGTTAATAGTCATCATGCATATCTCTTTATTTAGGCCCACAGATTTTTTTAAAAAAACTTACTGAATGCCTTGGCACCAGGCTAGAAACCAGGAGGCTGTGAGTTCTAGCTTGGTGACTTTGGGCCAGTCACTCTTGCTCAGCCCAAATCACGTTACAGAGTTGATATTGTGGGGAGGAAGGAATATTAGGTATGTTCCTACCTTGAGTTATTCATAAAAATAATAAAGGTTGGAAATAAATAAATATATTTCCCATGATATATTTCAGTAATGGAAAACTTCCACTGCAAATATTTCTAAGAATTTTCAACTACGCGCCTGTTCTGAATGTTGTCATTTATTATCTATTCTATTTATTCTGAGCAAACATATTTAGTTTCCCTTGCGATCGTTACAACAGGTCCTAATTTTTCAATCACATTCAAAACTTATCCTTCAAGGAAGCTGCAACTATTAATTATTCATTAAAATGTGTTTAAAAGTTAATGGTTTTGGTTGAAGAGTTCTGAATGTGCTAAATATTCAAAGCTATGTCAATATTAGCTTTCACCCATAGCTTGTTGTTTTTTTTAAAAGTATAATCCTGAGAGATTTCAGAACTCTCTTACCCCTGTTTGAATAAATACTTTGAATCACTTTTTTTCTTTTTGCTACCATTCTATGTGCACTTTTTCTTTTTTAATTTTTTTTGGCCCTTTTATCTACTTTTTCCTTTTCTCTCTCCTCCCTCTGCCATCTGCCATCCTTTCTCTCACCTCATCTCTCTTACTTTATCCTTCAACTCTCAAATAAAAGAAGCTTTAAAAGCTGCCAATGTCAGGTGAGAAATTGTCTCAGATAAAAAGGATTTTTTTTAAGTTACCAGGAAGTCTGTTAACAGTAAGAAATTAAAAAGATCTCATTCCCTCTTTGTAATTAGTCCCTGTATATTATATTTCCAGTTGTAACAAATGGTTCATTTCATTACAAATGATGAAACGGGACTGACATCTTCAACAAGAACTTTATTCTGTTGTATGTGCCAATGGGAAAATCATAATTAGAGGAGACAGCAGTTTTCATTATTTTATTTATTTATTTCCCACCTTTATTATTTTTACGAATAACTGAGGGTGGCGAACATATCCAACACACCTTCCTTCTATTTTTCCCACAACAACAACCAGTTCTAACTGGTTCTTTAGAACTGTTAGTAAACCGGTGATGATGTCACGGAACTGGTTCTTTCGGCGTCTCCGTGGGTGCCGCCATCTTGGATTTTGCTTCTGTGCATGCGCAGAAGCGAATTTTTGATTGCTGCGGGGGCGCGACCCTGAGAAAACCGGCAGCAAAATTATCCAGAACCCACCCCTGACAACAACCCTGTGAGGTGAATCGGCTGAGAAAGAGTGACTGGCCCAAAGTTACCCAACTGACTTTCATAGTTAAGGCTAGAGATGTAAAATTTCCGGAAATTTTGAAGCTCGGAAAAAAAACCGGTTTTTTTCTGTTTTTTTTGGGGGGGGGAACAGAAATTTTCAGAAAAATTGAAAAAAATGCTACATTTTTTGTCTTTTTAAGATTGAAAGTCATTCTGTTACTTTAGGAACATAAAATATGACTATGGACAATTTGACTTGACATAAAATTATTACAACTAGCATATTAAAAATATAGTGTATCCAAACAATTATCACAAACATAATTTACTTTTTTATAATATTTATTTGTAACAAAGGGAGCAACGATCTCCTGAACTGCTTACTAGTTTATGTGGAACAGCCAAAAAGCCTCCACAAAACAATTTTCAAAACCAAAAGTAACAATTTTTCATATTAAAGAAAACGGGGAAAAAATGGGTTTTTTTCGAATTTTTCTGGTTTTTTTCCGGGCCTTCACATCTCTAGTTAAGGCAGGACTAGAACTCACCAACTCCCACTTTCTAGCCTGGTATCATAACCACTATACCAAACTATTAAACGATTTAGACTGTTTTCACACACTGTAAACAATCCTTGGAAGATACTCAGGATAAGACCTGCTTTTAAATCTTAGATTATCTAATTCTCTCTTAATAGTCAAAACTCTCAGTCCCAGTGCAGGGAAGAAAAACAGCTACTTTACATAAGTGCTACAGCTAACCAACCAGAAGATAAGAGAGAGCAAAGAGTCACAGACTGACTATAAGGAAAGCACTGTTTTGTTTTGTTTTCTGGAATAGAAGTGTTACCTGAAAAAGAAACAATTTTAATTTCTTCAATTGATCCGTTAGTTGTAAAAAAAAAATACATATTAAATTTATACATAGCTTCTCTGAAACAGGAACTGAGACATCAAGTGTGATGGAGCACATTCACACAAAAGAAGCTCTAAATTAAATCTGGTGCCAGTATTCATAGTCCAGTTACTGATTATGGCTAGTTTTGATTTCCCTCCATTTCGGCCATTTTTTCTGTCCCTGGAGAAAGCTGGTTGGCTGATACCACTTGCTGTGTGGGTGTTATTGTTTCATTAAAACCCCCCATAGACTTCAGATGGCCATTTTTTGCCCAATGGGCCTGGTGTGGAACTGGTGTGGCTAAATTGATCCAATATTGCCACTATATCAAGGTTGTTGTTTTTTAACTCAGAAGCCTAAAAATAGGGATAATGATAATGCTACAGCTGGATCTGGGTGACATAATGAGCCATGATGTAGATCAGTAAACCAACTATAAACTATTATTGATATGGTATGTCTAACTACAAGGCAGTTTAGCATCTCAAAAGAATTTTCATAAGCAGTAGCAATAGCACTTAGACTTATATACCAATTCAGAGTGTTTTACAGTCCCTCTCTAAGCAGTTTACAGAGTCAGCATATTGCCCCCAACAATCTGGGGCCTCATTTTACCAGCCTTGGAAGGATGGAAGGCTGAGGCAACCTTGAACCGGTCAGGATCGAACTGCTGGCAGTCAGCAGAATTAGCCTGCAATACTGCATTTTAACCACTGCACCACCAGGGCTCTTTCATAAGAATCTAACTCTTCCTTCAAGTCAGATTTCTAGTAATATCATGGACACACGCCTGCAGTTTTCTTGACAATAAGAAATGGTTTGCCATTTTTAAGATTTCTTCGTTGTCCCCCAATTTCAGTCTTATCTATAGCTCTGGCACTTCCAGGATCATCTCTCATCTAAAGATTAACCAGGTCATATCCTCTTATGCTTTTTAACAGCAGCCAGGATTAACAATGATTCCTTAGGCTTTTTAGTCTCATCTATATCTTTTAAAAAACATTAGGTATACATATGGTGCTAAGCTATGGTTTGCTGAATTGTGGTTTATTCGGCTGACTGGGTTCATCTATTGTCAGAATCCAATTAATCATTATACCTATAATGAAACAACATGCTTGCCAATGGATAACTGACCAATAGTTTATTTGATTAATTCTATTGGGGGGGGAGGGGTTGAACAGACTGAAATATAAACTGATCATACAATCTGGATTCACCTAATAGGCTAAAGCAATATTTTTCAAACTTGACAACTTTAAGATATGTGGACTTCAACTCCCAGAATCCACTAGCCAGTATTTTGGTTAGTTTGCCATTCTGTGTGAATCCAGACAGACGTGTTTGCTATAAGAATAGTGAGATTCCACATGCCCGTCTCGGAATACCACTAAAAAGATTAACAAAAGAATAAATTACAAGACATACACTATTTTAAAACATGCAAACAGAGCTAACACTTTCTTTTATTTCATCTAATTTAATCTAATAACTGAATTGGTCTCAAACTGACCTCTTTCAGTTTTCTGGATAGCCAAGAAATTTTAAACATTTGGGGATATCTATTTTAGCTGCTTAAAACTTTAAATTGAATGGCAATGCAGGAAATTGCTGGATTTCTACATATTGATTCACAAACTAACCAATGCTATGCTATTTTAGCACAGTATTTTGTATAGCCTACCTGGTCAATTCCAAGACCAAGTGGAGACTCAAACCTGGATCTCTCTCACTAGTTCTAGCCCAGTTTTTTAATTATTATACTCCACTGGCTTTTATGGACTAAGAGCATGCTTTCTGGGAAGGCTGAAAATATTTGAAGCCTTTGGAGTACAATTTGTTTCTAGAATGTTGTGGGAATGCCAATATTATTTTTTGCCTTACTTGGTTGATTGTGCAGTATGACGTTATTGTAACCTAAAAATAACTCCGTTGAGGAAGAAGCTATTGTGAATGATGATTTCTATACTATGCCAGCTGTCAGAGATGTTAGACCACCAGATGCTTTGAATGGCTTTCTGCACTGAGCCCGGGTTGGAGTCAATAGTCTCAAATGGCCCCTCCAGATACTATCATTCTGAAACATTTTTACAGACCCAGAGAATATCAGAAGAGTTTCAAAAATCCTGAAGACCCAAGACGCTTATATGACAGTAAGGTAAAAAAATCTATGGATCCAATATCAGCTTACACTGAAGATTGTTATATTCATGGGAAGAGCTGAGGAAGCAGAGAATAGAATAGAATAGAATAGAATAGAATAGAATAGAATAGAATAGAATAGAATAGAATAGAATAGAATAGAATAGAATAGAATAGAATA
>QLTV01000972.1:801229-816089 GCA_003457575.1 Thermophis baileyi
AATAGAATAGAATAGAATAGAATTCTTTATTGGCCAAGTGTGATTGGACACACAAGGAATTTGTCTTTGGTGTATATGCTTTCAGTGTACATAAAAAGACAAGATACATTCGTCAAGAATCATGAGGTACAACACTTAATGATTGTCATAAGGTACAAATAATGATTTGAAACCCCGCCCCCCCACGTTCTTTGTGGCAGCCCCTCAAATATTGGAATACTGCTATCATGTCACCCCTAATTCTTCTTTTCTCTAGACTAGCCAAACCAAGTCTCTCCCTCCCCCCCATGCAAAATCTTTGCAAAAACTGCACTTTCACATGTTCTACTCTCACCATCTAAATAAAATTGCTTTCAGATATGAGTCACCCCCCTTCCGCTGTGAGCCTTAAAAGTTTCAGTGAAATTGTATTGCCTGGCTTTTTAACGTAAAAAGTAAACATTTCCTTCAAGTCACACAATTCTGATCAACCCGTGGCCGAAATTCAGCCTTGAAAGAAGCTGAGTTGCCATGTGTTAAACAACATAAACAGGGGAAACGGAGAAGGGCTGGTGCAAAAAGACGCTGCTGTCTTTTGATCTCTAGCCTCGGAAACTAAAGCGAAGTTAGAGCGCTTGGAAGAAAAAGAAAGTCAGGACAAAGGAGGAGGTGAACGAGGGAAACGCCTCCTTTCCCTCTTGACCTTCCTTGACGCCCGCCGGCTTTTCTCGCGGTGCTATGCCGCGCCCTCCAGCGGTGGTCCAGAGTTTTACTCATTGATCTCTTCTCCAGCACCCGGAGGAAACCGCATCCGCAGTGGGCGCTCCAAGAGGCAGGTTGGGCGAAGCAAGCGCCACGGGAAGGTCGTTCTCCCTTTGTCATGGAAAGGAAGCTGGCCCGGGAATTCAGGCACAAGGTGAGCTGGAAGCGCTCTGAGCTCCACGCCAAACGATCCCCGCGGCATTGGGGGACGTGTCGGCTTTTTCCACGGTTTGGCCTTGCGCGGGATGGGAGCGGCGGCGGCTGACGGAGCAAAGAGGAAGAGACATTTTGCTGGGACTCTGGACTCTTGGTATCGATTAACTCGGGCTTGGCGGGGAGGGCTGAGGAGAAGGGGGGGAGAGATGGAAACTTTATTTCAGCAGAACTAGAGGGGGGGTCTGTCCACCTGGGGGCCGAAATTTGGGGGATTGGGGTTCAGAAGGGAGGAGAGAGGAGAAACCCCTGCTCGTGCCGCGGGTTGCTTTGCGAAATCCACGCGTGCAGCCAAACCTGGGGATCCCCTTTGCATACACCTGTCGAAGTAGGGGAACTAGTTTAGGCAGTGTAAAGTTGAGGAAATGAGTTTACGGGAGGCATCCCTATTTTAAAAACGGTGCCTCTTACCTTCGCTCAAAAGGAATAAGGCTTCAAACGGTTTTTCCTTCTTCTTTTTTTTTTTTTTTTTTTGCCTTCCTTTCTCCTTGTAGGACGTCTTTGCCGACGCGCAAAAGACTCGGAAAGCCTAGTTGCATTACATTTTATTTTTTATTCTCTCGGAAGAATAAGAAAAGGAGTGCCAATAATGGCAAGTTAACACAGCTTGCCGTACAGTGTCTAAACATTGTTTGAATACATTTTTTATTTAAAAAGCCCGTGTGGGTGAAAAACAAAATTAGGTTTATTCATTGGCCTTTTTCAAATATAGTATGTGATTTCATTAGTGGGAGAATGATGGAGTGCAGAAGGGATGACTAATTGAAATTTCCATTTTTGTTCACTCGTCATGTATGTTTGCTACCTCTAAGCGGTCTCCCCAAAAGGAACCTTTTGTAGCCTACCTTTTTGATGCGTTGGGCCTACAGTTGCCTTCGTTCCCAACAAGTATGTTTCAGATGCAGCTGTCCTTCTTTTGCAGGGTACAAATCATGAATATTATTCAAAACAGCTCCACTGTAAAAGTGCTAACTTTACATTTCTTCCTTTTTCCTCTTAAAAAGGTTGTGGTTGCAGTCTAGAATAGGGGGTTGGCTCTTGCATTGGCTGAAGAGTCACAGCATGCTCTGTGTGGCATGCTAGGGGCTAAAATTCTCCCTAAGTAAGTAGGGCTAAAGCCTATTTAGGGAGGCTCAGGAATGTTGCATGGTGAAATGGATGCCAAAAAACATGTGTATGTCATTAGCAGATCTTTTGTTTTGTCCTTTAAGCTACCAAATTCCAACACCGCAAAAAAAAAAAAAAAAGTGGGGGAACCGTAGTTTTTGGCCCCCTTTACTTTTCAGGCAGAACACATACAACTTCTAAGCCAGAGTTTTTCAAAAGTTGGCAACTTTAAAATGTCCACGTATCATAAAGTTACTAAGTTTGAAAAACACTGCTTCAAGCCATACTTAGTACTTATTTTGTCTAGAAAACGTTCAGAAGATATCCATGCTATGATTTTAAGTCGTACTTGTTTATTTTAAAATACACGTTATATGGCATAATTTCTTTTCATGGATTTCCTCCTTTTCCTAGGCATAAAATATTTCTAGAGGGAAAAATCAAAATAAATCTTTCAGCAAACTTGGTTAGAGTAAAAATTATTTACGATTGCTCCTCGTATATAATAAAATATTTCTCCATCATTTGTCTTTTATACCTAAGAATTAAAATTGTCCAATATAGTTAAAAAAAAAAAAAAAGTAAAGGAATCCCTGTGGATTTTTCTCTACTAGTCATTGCTGACTATAGAGGACGGTGCTCATCTCTAGGCCATTGAGCCAGTGCGGTCCAAAGACATTTGTGTGTATGAGTTTTTAACTGTTTTTAACTGTTTTTATTATGTTTTCTTTTAATAGTTTTTTTATATTGTTGTGAGCCGCCCAGAGTCCCTTGGGAGTTGGGCGGCATACAAATTTAATAAATAATAATAATAATAATTTCTGCAGTCATGTGGCCACAATGATGATAGAGAGCACTGTTACCTTCCCACCATAGTGGTACCTATTTATCTAGTCGCATTTGCATGCTTTTGAACTGCTAGGTTGTCAGGAGCTGGGGTGAGGATGGCAGCTTACCCCGTCGCGTTGCACTTGGGTCTTGAACCTGCATTTTAAGTGCTGAGCATCTCAATTCAATATCTTAACCACTGAGCCACCGTGCTGCCCATCCAGTATAGTATTACTACACTGTACTGTATGACACTACACTACACTACACTATATATCCAGTATAGAATTAGGCCAAATTTTCAGAGTACCTTGAAGTAGAATATGTTAAGATGCTTTGTGCAGCTCTTTACCAAAGATACCAGTTAATTACTATTATGTCTGTATCTCAGAGCTATTAACATTTAGCTGTGGAGCAACAGACACATTTTAAACATGTGCAGTTAAATATATTTATGATCATGTACTTTGTCCTTGTGACCTTTTGTGCTGATAATACTCATACATCACTCTGAAATCGAATTTGCTTATTTAAACTTCTATAAACACAGTCCATATCTGTTCAGAATCTTACTTTATTAGCATTATCATTCAGGTACCTAGAACACTTGTCAGGACTAAATAAAATTAATACTTTCAGTAACTGACTCCATAAGGAATCTTTTTATTTAAAGCAAAGAATTCAATATAAAAAATTAAAAGTCTAGTATTATTCAGGCTAAATATTTTTTATTACATAATAAATGTTATTACATTTCATATTGAAATTTAGACAAGTTTATTTGAAGTAATTATTTGTAATTATTTTGTGCCACTGTAGTTTCTAAGGTCATAGATGGAAAAGGTGATATGATTCTTTTTTTTTTCTTACAAACTTTATTGGCTGATATTATTCTAAAGGAACAACTTTAGATTCCAAGTGTGGAATTCATCATTATTTATGTTTTTATTTTATGTACTTTAATGTCTTAGAAAGGTAAAACGATGCAATAGGGAATACTAACATCTCTTGTAAATTTATGTTCTATTTACTACTGCATATTCAGAAGACACTGAATATGTTCAGACTCTTGTAAATATTTTATTAATATATAGGAATGTGTTGCCTTCATCATGACAACATTCTGTTCATAATATACTGTATGAAACACTGACAAGTGATTCTTAATTATTTGTTTGTTCGTAATTTATTGGCATCAAGACAAATAATAAAAAATATCAGTACGGTAGAGAGTAAGTATACATTGCAGATTACTTTTCTTTAGATTGACATTTCTTACAATACTTTTGTATGCAATCCATTTGCTTTTTTGGAGTGCTGCTATTGCAAGTACTTATGGCTATAACCACATACCTTGGGGTCTTCAGGTGACCTGAACAGGTATGAATATTAATTAAAATGTATGACACCAAAGACTGTTAGACTGCCCATTGAAACGACGTTAATCTGGATGTGAAAGTTAGTTCTCACAGTCTGAAAAACACCATGATAACCCCAATAAGGGTAATAACAACAAAAGACTGATGGAAACAGGCCAACTGACTCAAGAGGAGGTCAAATACTGGTGGTCTTTGACTTATGACCACAATTGCATGCCAAATTTTTATTGCTAAGCAAGACAGTTGTTGAGTGAATTTTATACCCTATTTGACAACCTTTTTGCCATAGTTGTTAAGTGAATTACTTTAATTGTTAAGTGAATAATGATGTCATTAAGCAAATCTGGCTTTCCCCATTGACTTTGCTTTTCAGAAGCAGGCTGGGAAGGCTACAAATGGGGATCACATGATCCCAGGGCAGTACAACTGTCATAAATACATGCCAGTTGCCAAGTGCCTGCATTTTGATCACGTGACCATGGGGATGCCGAGGTGGCGCAGTGGTTAGAGTGCAGCACTGCAGGCTACTTCAGCTGACTGCTAGCTGCAGTTCGGCAGTTCAAGTCTCACCGGCTCAAGGTTGACTCAGCCTTCCATCCTTCTGAGGTGGGTAAAATGAGGACCCAGATTGTTGGGGGCAATATGCTGACTCTGTGAACCGCTTAGAGAGGGCTGTAAAGCACTATGAAGCGGTATATAAGTCTAAGTGCTATTGCTATTGCTATGCTGCAGCAGTCATAAGTGTGAAAACTGGCCGTACATCACTTTTTTCAGGGCCATAACTTTGAAGAGTCACTTAATGAATGGTTGTAAGATGAGGCTGTATGGGAAAATAACTTACCACATTCCGGGACACAAAAAACAATGGAGTGATACCGTAATAGCTGTCTTCCATTACTGAGCATGAACCCATGCTGTGATTTAGCATAAAGAAGTTTAGTATGTTCTTTTCTTAAGTGGCTTTAAATTATATTATAGCCACTTAACTCTCAGCAAAATGCACAAATAATTCACTTTTACTGTTAATAGAAATGAATAGACCGTAGAAATTCCCGGTTTCAGAAAAGTACCCAGAGAAGCAAGTCATTCTGTCAGGTTTTTATTTATTTATTTTAGAAACAGTTAGTAGAGTGAAACTCTTGCAACCTGACACGAGGTTAATTGAACCTGCTGTTTCAGAGAGTGAAGAAAGGATAACTATTTAACAGCAAGCTCAGACACAAAATCAAAGCGGGGTGGAATAATTTACTTGATTGAACATCTTCAGGAAGATGGTCGCATTCAGAGAAGCCGGTGAATAGCTGGTTTCGGCCCAGTCCTTCATAGTTGCATTTGCAATCATGGGCTACATTAGTGAATGGCCTAAACGTTTTTTGAAAATATTTATGCAGGTATTTAGTCAATATCAGGTAAGGGAATCAGATACTGTAATGGCTTCGGGATTAATGGCAGAGGTAAAATCTTCAGCATTTCCTATTTATGAACAGAATTGTAATGAAATTATTCATTTTTCAGGTTGACCTCTTAATCGATAATGAAGCAGAGAAAGATTATCTGTATGATGTGCTGCGCATGTACCATCAGTAAGTCTTTGTGTTATAGTTAGTGCTTTTATTTTTGTGATGTCTTTGCACATGGCTGGAGATAATAGGGAAATAGGGGGGGAAAATCCCTCTATTTTAACTCATAGTAAACTAGTAAAATCTTAAAAGTATTTAATAGGAACATCAAACACCTCCTTTTATTATTAAATAAAAGGCAAATGGTAATTTGGAAAAAAATAATCAATTTGTTAACTTTGCTTTATTGTATATAGCTTTCAGTAGATCTAGATGTATTGAATTTATGCATTTACAACAAAGTCACCAGTATATTTCAATAGGAATTGTGTCTCTGTAAAAACATACAAATGCATTAAAACACGAGCTCATGTTCCCAGAGCTAATGTCATAGGATCTATGGAATGGTGTTTTGAAGTAGCAGATAGATATGGACATGGAAATGTAGCTGTATAAGAAGGGTTTCAAATAGTGTGAGCATTGAGATCAGAGGCATTAAATGAAAAATATGAAATGATTATGATGTTGGTGTTTAGATGTATACCTATACATGCATACGCAAACAATAATTTTATCCTTAAAGTGCCATATAACTTAAATAATAGTGCCGCAGATCCCTTCAGCAAGAAAATATGTATTCCATTTTTGCTCTGTTTCCTTATTTTCTCAACACAAATAAGATGCAATTATAGTATCATTTTCTAGTCATTAATAATTGACATAGGTGTGAGCCCATTTTGTTTTGCATAGAATAAGTGGAAATATTTCTCCAGATTTCAAAGGTGAGTGAAGATTACAGTTTAATTTGTACCATCTCAGCAGAATGATATTTGGCTGGTTTTCTTTGTGATTTTTCTCCAAAGATATAGCTTGGTATGGTTTTGGCTACTAACTCGTTTTGTTTTTCCTTGAGACTGTGTAATTATTTCTCCATTCATAAAGTCTGGTCTGCAGCTGTTTAGAGAAGAAAGAATTCTGATGAGTTAATTGTTTAAAATGTGGCTGGAAGATACAAACATATTTTCTTTGCTGAATCCTTATCTATCCTATACTGGGAGATGTTACTGATAATTAAATAAATATATACTATCACAAAAGGTGGGAGAGAATTCACTCTTTCTGCAAGAGGCTGTACTTTGCTTCCTACAGAGAAACTTCAGTATTTGTAACTCCTTTGACAATATTAGTCCCCATTGATTTTTGCTTCTAGCCTTATTCTATTCGTTTCTTCCCAAAGGACATCTCTTTGCCAAGGCTTTTAAAACTAATACTTTTTTTATTTTATTACTTGGATCAGGATTGGATCTATATTGGATTCTGTCTTAATTTATGCTTTACATAAGGGATACTTATGACATAATACCAAGGCAAATGAATCTTAGATTCCTACCCCATGATGGGCTCTAATACTCAAAAATATATGCCACTAGAATTGTATGAATTTTTAAAGTACTCCAGTACTGTTTCCTTATTATTGCATCACAAATGAGCATGGTTTATCCCTACAATGCTTATTAAACGGGGAAATATTTTTGTTTAAAAAGAAATAGATGGCTATTGTCCTTGAGGAAAACAGTGCTTAGAACATCCATGCATTTGCTGGTTTTAAAATTTCAGAAAACTCAACTTTATTTGCTGTTCCATTGATGGTTCCATTGAATTTTGTAATTGACTATTTGGAAGTATTTGATTGCTATTAATAAGGCACTGCTTTGTATATCAAGCAATCCTATTAGGTTGTTCAATATCTATGATAATATAATTGTACCATCATGCATTGTACATACATTTTACATAGATGAATAGGCAATACAGAATGAATTTAACCTTTCCAAACCTGGTTAAGACTATACCTTTAAAGATTTCCAGCTATCATGATCAGAATATCCCTTCCAGAAAATTTGATAAATATCTTTCTAGTTTAACCATATAATTACATAAGTGATTGGATCCAAAGAAAGTTGCTTGCATTTCTTTTGCATTGAAATAAGTGAAATTTAAATTACACATTACTTTCTTTCTTATTTACATTACTTTCCATTTTACTTAGTTTTCACTAGTCATGCATGCACAGATACACACATACCATATATATACTGTATATATATGAATATGCACCAATACTATACCCATAGCTATTCTGTTAGTCCTCTTTGAGTACACCATACAATAAATAAATATATTTCTCTTTGAGTAAGCAGTTGTGCAAGGTGCAGAAAAGGAGTAAAAAGTACTAACTTCTAAACAAAAAAGACATGAGATAAGGAAACAGAAATACACAGTAGTTAAATTTTACAGCAATGCCGTTCATAGTACTTCTCTATACCATACTAGTCTTGCAAATCATCCATGTTTCCACTGAATCCATAGACCAATTGAATGAGATCTATTACATTTCATATAACATATCTATTTTTCTTTCATTTCTTTCATTTGTTAATTCTGACCATTTACTCTACTTATAATTTAAAACTTTATAACCGCATACTATAGTTGTTATAAGATAAACTGATAGATGGAAGATTCTGCTGCTCATCAGTAACTTGGTCACTTAAGGCTTTCCTATTTTTTTTAAGTAAAATAGAAAAGGTGTATATTAGATTACCAGCCAATACTACATTCTGTGCTAAATACATTATCAGTAGTTGCCAATTATAGATTTGTTTTATAACTTTCCACAATTTCATTCTGTAGATCCAAAAATCAGAAGGAGTCTGGTAGCCCTTTTTCCAAGTAACAAATGTTATTAAAAGTAGTAATCACCTGCTTTGACATTTTGTCACTTGTTATAAATGCATAGGGGAGCTCTTTATTATGACAGACTAACACAAGTTTCCCAAATTCTGTAGATCAATGAATCTTCCAGTGCTTGTTGGTGATCTGAAGTATGTAATCAATGAACCAAGTCGACTACCATTGTTTGAGGCCATTTGTCCTCTTATCCCATTAAAACATCAAGTGGAATATGATCAGTTGACACCTAGACGAACAAGGTAAGTTTGAACAATATCTTTGACTATGGGGAAAAAGCTTATAAAAGCTACTTCTTATATAGAACCTCAGAGCACACTGTATATGGTCATTCTGAACAGTGTTCCATATAACTTCATTTAATATCAAAGCACACTTTTCAAATAACTAATTATTTTTTATTATAAACCATAGAACCACTAAGAGGACCTTTCCTTCTTCTCTTTTCCTGATCATAAAATATGACAACAGATCTAGCTTCCTCTTCTCCCTGCTAACCATTTACTTCACAAAAAATTGCAAAACATCATCAGATTAAACTCTACCAAAATCCATACTCAGGCTGAAATTCTTATCATTAAGCTCCTATTATGAAAAATGCATTAACAATTCAACCAAGGAGTTTCCCTCCTTCAAATCTATTCCCGCTCCCTTAGAAAACCCAGTTAAATGAAATGTGTTTTGTCTTTAGAGAGCTGGTGAAGAGCAATGACTAGACCGCATTGGAAAATACATGTGTTTTTTAAAATATCATCCAATAATGAAATCAATAGCCAAAGATTAATGAACATGAAGAAGAAAGCATTTTGCAATATACATGTTTGCTAAATAAATTTTCTGTAGCAGCACAAGAGCTGAAACAGTTGTTGATAACTTTCTGTATCCTTGCCACAAATTAATGAGATTGGACTAGCATAGAAACTCCCAAAAATAATAAAATAAAATAAATTGAAAGCCTGAATAATGAAATTTGAGTCATAGATCTCATACTCTTTGAAAGCCCAGAACATAATTACAAAGGAAAGATAGATATGTTTGTCTTATAGGAACTTTTATGTTGCAACTGTAAATTATTTGATATTACAACTTTTACAGGAAACTGAAGGAAGTGAGATTGGATCGTCTGCATCCTGAAGGCCTTGGAATAAGTGTGCGAGGAGGTGCTGAATTTGCTTGTGGCCTGTTTATTTCACAGCTAATAAAAGGGGGACAAGCAGACAATGTTGGACTTCAGGTGAGGGGGGGGAATGTATATAGCTAAAAGTCTTGCAGATACCATAACCAAAATGCATTTTAGGGGAAAAAATCCTTATCAGAAGAAAAATTTGTAAAGATAGTAATCAAACTATGCCAGCAAATCTGGAGAATGACACAATGGCCAACAAATTGGAAGAGATCACTCTACATACCAATAAAAAAGAATGGATACTTAACAAATTGGGCACTATTATGCAATATCTTTAATTTCACATGCTAGCAAAATAAAATTAATGGTTATCCAACAAGATTAGAGCCCCATGTGGAAAAGAAGATGTCAAATATTCAAATCTGACTTTAGTAAAGGCCAAGGAACAAGAGACAATATTGCTAATGCTAAATAATTGAGAAAGTCAAACGGTATCAAAAAGAAGTCAATATGTACTTATATATATATTTATATATTTATTATATTTGTATGCCGCCCAACTCCCAAAGGTCTGGGCGGCTTCAATCATTCAATACTTCAATGATTATAAAAGGACCTTTGATTATGTTAATCAAGTCAAGCCAGCAGCAGAGGTGGGATTCTGCAGGTTCTGACCAGTTCTGGAGAATCGGTAGCGGAAATTTTGAGTAGTTCAGAAAACCAGTAAATACCACCTCTGACTGGCCCCGCCCCCATCTATTCTCTGCCTCCCGAGTCCCAGCTGATCAGGAGGAAATGGGGATTTTGCAGTAACATTCCCCTGGAGTGGGGAGGGAATGGAGATTTTACAGTATCCTTCCCCTGCCATGCCCACCAAGCCACGCCCACAGAACCGGTAGTAAAAAAAATTGAATCCCACCACCCAGCAGATACAAAAGTTACCATTTGTACTTGCAACTTTATATCTCTTTGAATATCTTCTATATGCTGGGAAAGAATTTGACTTTCTATTACACAAAGAGGGGAAGAGAAGCACACCCAAAATGTTGTTTATAACATGAAAGCAACGGTTTATAAACTTACGCACATTTATGTTATGAATAGTTTAGAAAACCATGAATATTATATATTAAATCACGAATTAACTCAAGAAAAGCCCCCCCCCAAAAGAACAAATCCATGTTTAAGTAGAAAGCATGTTAACAAATATTAAATTTTCCTTGTATTATAATAAAAAATTTCTAAAAAGCTGTTAGGAATCTGCAGCAAACGTAGCTGCTGACCTGACTCAGTTGATATGTGATTTTAAGTATTAACATAAACTGTGTTCATAATAATCTCTGAGAGACATCTCTGAAACTTTCTGAAAACAAGTAAATAAGAGAAGTTGACAGGAGGCCCATTGTTCTAAATTGCTGTCTCATGATAATGCCAAATGCTTCTGAAATTTCATCCATCTGCATTATTTCATTAAATCTCCACACATTTTCTAAGCTGGAAAAAATGTGGTCTGAGAAAAGTAATGATTAGTCAAGGTATCAGTTTCTTCTCCTTTTTTCCATACTATTTTGATTCATCTATGAGAAATTAAAAGTTTTCTCTACCGCTGAAACTACCCACATATGTATCTGTAACTGAGGAACATTTCTAGCTCTGACCTATTTTCCTGTGATGTCTTCATTTTTTTCCTGAATAGATAGTGTTTAGCCTTTTCATGTCATTCACCTTTTGAAAAATTCTTTTAGCTACTGTATTCTCCCGGATACAGATATCTTTGAGGATGTTGTGGGCTAAAAGGAGCTGGAAGTTATTATGAATAATAGAAGTACAGCAAAATGAGAAAATAGAAAATTTGAAACCACCACAATTCTGCTTCCTATAGTCCAGCTAGTAAAGAGACTGTTTTCAAAAGCCAAAACAAAGCATTTTCTGTTTGATACTTTTCCTTTTAGCCCCATAGTTCTTCAGTAATAACACAAACAGCTTAATACATGCTGAAAATGCAAGACATAAAATGTTTCCTAAAAGTATTTCCTTGGACATAGAATTTTGTACATAAAGAAGGCATGTTCTACCTTATAATTCCCTCCATTCTAAAACACCTGAGAACTCAAGCTTGTTCATTGTTTCTTTTACGGAAATAGCAATAGCAATTTAACCATTATAACCACCATCATCAATGTCCTCTCTTTAAAAAAAAAAAAAACAGAAACCTGTAGAGATTATAGACATGGAAAAGAGTTGTCAAAGTGTGGAGTGAAGGATGATCTTTAAAAGGTAGCAAAACCTTTATTGCTTTATTAGGGGTTAGAAAAAAGAGATAGAAAGTAGAAATTGGGAAAATATTACTATGTATACTGCTACATAATATAATACATTATAATTACAATGTATACGTAAATGTTAGAAGTTGAAAGATTATTATTATGTATACCTAAACAGTATTATCATTGTTATTAGTATTGTGTATAAAGTAAATTGAACCAGACAATACACTGTTCACCAAGCACTCATATATGTTAAAGAAAAAACCATAAATAAAATTACAAAAAAAAAAGTAGCAAAATTATTATCCAAATATAACAAGGACAGATTACTCTTAGTTTGTCTGCCTTTATTAAATGATTACATTGTTGATCAACAGGATACAGGTAGTCCTCGACTTACGACCACAATTGAGCCCAACATTTCTGTTGTTAAGTGAGTTTTTCCCCATTTTACGACCTTTCTTGCCACAGTTGTTAAATGAATCACCGCAGCTGATAAGTTAGTAACACGGTTGTTAAGTGAATCGGGCTTCCCCATTGACTTTACTTGTCAAAAGATGACCTTGGGACGTAGCAACGTTCCTTAGTATGAACCAGTTGCCAAGCATCTGAATTCTGATCACATGGTCATGGGGATGCTACAAAGGTCGTAAGTGTGAAAAATGGTCATAAGTCACTTTTTCAGTGCCGTTGTAACTTTGAACGGTCACTAAGTGAACTGTTGTTAAGTCGAGGACTACTTGTATTCATTTAGCAAGTGCAATGTCTCTTTGCTCTGCCTTACATCATTGTAACCATGGGCTTATTAAGTTGAATCTGAATTAATTGACGTGAATTTGGGCAGCTTACAGTTGTCTTAAAAATCAATTAATAACAGCATCACATTTCCCTGTTAGAAATTTGTGCTTAAAAAAAGAGGGGATGGGGTGGGGTGGGGGTGGGGGGAAGAGGCTTAATAGCAATAAGAATTTTGCCCAGTAGATGGAGCAATCATATCATTGTAAGTTTATGGAGCCAATTGTTCATTCCATTATTTCAGCCTGGTCCACAAATAATACTTTGAATCTAATCTAAAATATTCTATGCCCTACATAGTTGCTACCTAATTCATTCTAGCAGATTCCTTTGGGTTTAAATAACTGTATAACATGAATAAATAAGTAATCAACAAGAAGATAGGTCTTCCAAATTATCGGTTGCATAACTGTAACAGTCATGCCTGAGAGAATATATAGTAATTGTAATTTGTAAAAAAATTTGTAAAACCCGTAGTGATCTTCTGTCGATGATCTCCTTTTCTCTCATTTCCTTTTAGCACTTTGTAACCTTCCCCATTTTTTAAAGGATTATATATTATTGACATTTGCACAATTACTTGTCTTTCAGTTTATTTCCAAGCACAAGCATGTCAGGATTTTATAAATATGCAACTCTAAATAATATGTATGCTAGCTCTGGTGCAAAACTATTGTAATGCTTGTGAGGTAGGTTTCAAGCTTTGGTGGGAAAAAATGGCTATAGTAAGTCTAAGGGTGACAAGAGGGTCAGATAAGATGGAAGAGGACCAAATAAAATAAAAAGGGACCAATAATTGTTTCCTGAGATAAAAGTGGGCATGGGGAAATGATATTTGCAGAGTCAGGAGCAATAATACATTACCTAGCATCAGGATAATTTACAAAATTACTCTTTATAATTCACATTCCTAAGTCAGCTACATCACAGCTTTCATGTGAAGTTCCATGTGATGCCCAAGACACTGAAAAGTTTTTATAGTTGTATTCATTGCCAACAGTGTATCAATGCAAGTATCTTTTAACTAATGTATGGAATAAGTGATCCCAACTAATGTATGGGAGAAGAAATCCAACTTCTTACTGCATGGAATGCCAAGACAAAGGTCCACTCTTCAGAAGCTTTTCCCCAGCAGCAGGAAATTAGTGGAGCATATGTGCTCCCTTGCAATCCGTGCCTATTATGTAGTTATTCATTAACATAAAGGGATGGGTTGTGCTGTTGTAGATTGTCTCCATTCAGTAAGGTCCACTTTTCTTGGAAATGCTGTGTTGAGAGTACTGTTCACTATTTTCCAAAGAAAATGTTTTTTCCCTAGAAAAATATTGCTCTTTCAGAAAAAAAAAGAAACCTATATTATAATTAAATATACAAGTCTGTGGCAGGGTTCTAGAGTTATCCTTCTGTAATAGAAGGGTACCTTCCATTTATGGGAGCCATTTTGATGCAGTCAGTACTTCTGTTATTAGAAATGTGGGGTTGGTGATTTTCACTGATTTACACTTACAGTCCTTGGTCTATCACCCATGGTATTCTTCTGAACAAATTTGGCTAATGGTATGGTGATGGGAGGAGAAGAGCTGGAAGAGATAAGATGGAATTAGTAGCTTCCTATGGAATTGTCCATGAGTAAACTCAGTTCAATGTGTGTTAAAAGATAAGTGTATTTACTAACTTTATTCACTCAGTCACATTCATTTCTTTATGACATGATAGATATCATTTCACCAGCAACATATGTCAGTAACAGCACTTTTTAGATTTTGTAAAATCATAATTGAGTTATTAGTAATAGTATCTAATTGATAGTTTAGTTTAGTTTATTTAGTTTGTCAAGCATGTACAAAAAAGCAAGTATAAGTATGAACATAACATATAAACATATAAGTATGTTTGACTATGTATCAACTTGACGATGTATCAGAATGGTCAAACAAGTGGCAACTTCAAATCTCAATCAACAAATGATCAGTATTACACATTGGCAAAAATAATCAGAACACAAAATACAAACTAGATGATCACGACCTTGTTGACGATCCTCACTCAGTTAAGGACCTTGGAGTACTGATCTGTAATGATCTAAGTGCGAGA
>QLTV01000972.1:833486-853880 GCA_003457575.1 Thermophis baileyi
TTTGATCAGTTGTTTTTCAAGTGTTCTGTAACCAAGCTAGAAATATTTGTTCAGTTGCTGGTCACACTAAAAATTGGTATCTGATTTTATTTTGATAGTAACGAGGTCAAGACTGAGTACTTGAGTGTGGTGGTTCAGTGGTTAGAATGTAGTATTGCAGACTAATTCTGCTGACTGCTAGCAGTTCGATTCCACCAGCCTCAAGGTTGACTCAGCCTTCCATCCTTTGAGGTTGGTAAAATGAGGACCCAGATTGTTAGAATGACGCAGTGGTTAGAATGCACTACTGCAGCAGGGGTGGGTTCTAACTTACGTCGTTGCCGGTTTGCTTCCTCCCGCGCCGCGTGGGCATGCCTCGTGGGCGCGCGCATGCGCAATGCAAAATAATCAAAAAATTCCCCCCCCCAAAAAAGCCAAAAACAAGATGGTGATGCATGTGCAGTGCTGGAAACTCGGCTTCTGCGCATGCGCAGAAAAAAAAACCCTGAAAAAATTCAAAAAAAAAATTCAAAAAAAAGATGGCAGCGTCCATGGACTGGCACCGACTGAACCGGCTCCATGACATCATCGTGATGTCACCAGCGGGTCGCTACCGGTTAGGGCAAACTGGTCCGAACTGGGAGGAACCCACCTCTGTACTGCAGGCTACTTCTGCTGACTGCCAGCTGCCTGCAATTTGGCAGTTCAAATCTCACCAGCCTCAAGGTTGACTCAGCCTTCCATCCTTCTGAGGTCGGTAAAATGAGGACCCAGATTGTTGGGGGCAATATGCTGACTCTGTAAACCACTTAGAGAGGATTGTAAAGCACTGTGAAGTGGTATTTAAATCTAAGCGCTAGTGCTAAGTGCTATTATAACTTTAGTTTGCAAGATTCTGTCCCTTAGCTGCAAGCAAATAAAGGATTGGACTCAATTGATTTCACTGTATCATTTCTGGGCCTGATGTTATGTTTACTATATTGTTCTTTGTTTTTAAAATGTTTAACCATTGTAAACTGTCCAGGGTAACTGGGAGTCAGATGCAGAGGTGGGTTCCTACCGGTTCGGACTGGCTCTATAGAACTGGTAGCAGGAATTTTCCCCCGCTCACTGAACCGGCAACGATGGCCGGCTGGACATGCCCTCGAACTGGCTCTCTCGGCGGTGCCATAGGCGCCACCATCTTGTTTTTTGCTTCTGCGCACGCGCAGAAGCTGGTTTTTGCTTCTGCGCATGCGCAGAAGCTTGGTTTTTAGCACTGCACATGCGCATGCACTTGAGGAAGCGAACCGGCAATGAGGTAAGTCAGAACCCACCCCTAGTCAGATGGCATATAAACTTAATAAATTATTAAATGTTCTTTTGAATAAAATATAATGTAAATATACAACTGATTGATTCAAGCCCATTGATTGCCACATCACTATAGCTACCATTTAGAATTTTATCTGATAAAATTTAATCAAAGATGTTGAACTAGAGAAATAGATTTTAATTCTTTTTTTTTTAAAAAGACATGTCAGCTTTGTCAAAAATTCTATACACTTGCAATCCTAACATATTTACTTGGGAATTACTCCCTTTGTATTCTGCACAAAATTGAATAAAACTCAGTACTCATTTCAAAACTGAAAAACCATCTCTAGGTGGTTAAAATAACAAAATTTCATTTTTTGTTTGAAGTTCCTAAAGTAATGGTATCATGTTGCTTGAAGAAAATGTTCAAAAGAAATTCTTTTGCAACAGTGTTTATGACAAATGACTGGAATTAGAATTAGATTCCCCTATTTTCTAGAATAATAACTGAAAAAATACTATATTGAGAAGAATAAAAAGCCATTCTAACTGCACTGTTAGTCCTGTAGATGTTTACAATATTTAGATTTTACAGTTTAATTTTTCTGTCATCACCTCCCTTTTCTTTCTTCCCCACCCCCCCACCCCAGGCTGTAAAGGTGTTGAAAAGTAGTCAAACCCTGACAATCACTGTTGTAACTGGAGCTGTAAGTATTAATGTCATAGCAATCAACAAAAGACTTGTGAAAAGTCAAAAGGCTGCTGTATACATCAGTAAGAAATGAAACACACTCAAAGCATATATCTTGGGATCCCCAAAAGCAGAAAAAATGGGTGGAAGATACACCCTAACTTCCAAGTTAATGTAGTTAAAATCCTAAATGATTTTACCTGGGCTTAAGTAATTTAACATTACAAACCTTTATGTATCTATTTAAAAGTAAGTCTCATTAAAATGTAAGAGGGGCTAAATGTAAAAGAAAGGCTAAATCGATATAGGATTACAGCCTGGCTAAGTTATAAACATCATAATATTACCTTCAATCATCTTTGCCAATTCAATATTATTTTCTCTGCTTATTTTATTGTATTATGCATTTCTAGAATTATGACAGGCACAGTGTTGTTCAATTTGCTTTTATCATTTAGAAACATGATAAATTGTAGCAGAAGCTCAGTCTAGGGACAATGCAAGGAGAATGCTTGTAGAAATTGAATAGCTTCTGCTACAATTTATCATCCGTTTCAAAAAGATAAAAGCAAACCAAACAACAGCATGCCTGCCCTAATTCTAGACATACATTCACATTTGTTTTGGATCACTGCTCAGCCACAGAGACTGCTTGTATCACTAGCTTTGTATAACACCTCTGGTGCTGTGTTCACACCCTTCAGTGTAAAGATATACAGTTACCAGAAAATAGAAGTGAGAATATAACTCAAAGGTAATCAACCACAATAAACAGCACTAAAATGAAAAAGCATACAGGTTTAAATTTATGAGACATTCTTGTTTCTAAAACATTTAAAATGGATTTCAAGGTTCTCAAATGCAAATTTCTACAAATGAGATCCAAAAATACATAGGGCCTAGGCCCCAATGGCACACATAAAAATACACCGTAACATGCTTCCAGTGTTTTCCTTTTTACATTTGTTACAGCTATTTGTTTAAAATTATTTCTGTTCTATCAAAATTCCCAAATTTAAATTTTGTTTGTTTATTCCCAAAATAAGTCTTTTAAGTTTTGCAGAGACAAGTTTTCTTCAGGTTCTTCCTGAAGAAAATATTGCAAAAGATGTTATTTCTCAAACATTCAAGTTAATTACTACGATGATTGACTGACTAAGTTGATTAACAGGGATTTAAAATAATGTTTAGGGCAAGGAACTGTTTATGACTGAGGAAGAGAGGCAAAGGGAAGAATATAACCATGAGATGGAGCGCCAAGAGTTAATGCGTCAGAAGTGGCTTGCCCTGGAAACCAACAAAATCCTGAAAGAACAGCAAGAAAAAGAAAAACTGTAAGAGTTTGGGACAGAAGGGGTCTCATCTATTAATCAATTGCCATAAAGTGTAACTGTTGATTTGTGTAACCATCAACACTTAGTTAACTTGAATTCCTTTCTGAAAGCTTCAGAGCTTTTCAGTGATCATATAGCATGATAATTTAACATTACTGTTTCTTAGATATGAAGTCTAATTTTGAATAGAAGCATTTTCTTGTCAACAGACAATACTATAGTACTAATCAAGAGTAGATAATTATTAATAAAAGAGAATGATTTTAGCTGTTTTCTGACTTTCCACACTGGGGATTTATAATACTCTATAGCAGGAGTGTCAAACTGGTGCCCAAGGGCTGGCTGCGTCACAGGCCATGCCCACCCCAGGTCTGCGAATGGGAAAAACGTCGTGAAACGTCACGTAACGCCACAAGTTTGATACCCGTTCCCTATAGCTACAGCAGCTATTATAAATCTTCTATTTTCCCTACTGATATATTGCCATTACAATGGCTGGATGATGCTGGAAGAGCCTAAAAATAAAGTGGAATTGACCAATGAAGGATCAATAAAACAAAGTTACATTTCATTATTGAAAATATATGATATTGATAGCAGAAGTAGAATTCTGATCATTAAGTATTCTTGAAGAGAAGCATGACAAAACCAGGAAAGCATTTTTGGAATCAATTACCATATGCATGCAAAAAATAAATAAATAAACTGAAATTATGTTTGTAATTAGTTCTGTCTTTTTCTGTTAATCTAACACAAAAGTAAAGCACTCAGATCATAACACAACTAAGAGTAAAAGACTAAACTAACAAATGGTACATTAAATATTGCACTCCTGGAATAGCAACTGAGTGGGACATTAAAACAAAGTGAGCATTTTTTAAATAATTTGAGACAGCCTCAGAAGAAATTTCTTCTGTTCATGCTCAAACCTGTTGAAAAGGCCAGGAAATAACCTCAAAATAGCCACATTAAACATTAGGCCTCCATAGTTCAGTCATCACCTTCAGTCACTTTCAAATCATAGAAGGATGTTGGTAAATAATGCCCAAGTTCAAATGTTTATCAATCCTACTAGTTACCTTTGTTAATCAGAAAGAATAAGAAGGAATAAAAAGCTTAAGCTTCTTAGTAGGTAGAGAAGTGTTGCATTTCTCATAAAGCTATCTATGTCAGGGTATAATATTATGATCCATCAAACAATAGAACAAGCTGTCTACAAATTGTGACTTTATACATTAAGTATCATTCATTAGTTTCATTTGGGATATATATTTCTAGGCGGAAAATGGAGATTGCACAGAAGGCTACTGAGGAAGAAGAACGATATCGTAAAGAAATTGAACAGTTAAGTCATTCTTTCATGCCTGCCTTTTCCTCTTGTGTTATGTTATCCACATGCCTATATTTGGCTTTTAAAATGGTACAATGACTTTGGGAATGACAAAAAAAGCATCTAGGATTCATTCAAGTTTATTTGCTCACTTCTAAAACCTTTTCCTTAAAGTACAGATATACAAGAATCAGGCCTCATATCAAATCACCAGTGGTAGAAACATCTGTTTGAATGAGCTATAATAATTCTTCCTGATAGGTCAAGAATTGTTTGGTTAAAGACCAGATTATCATCCATGCCTTCTACCTCTTCTCAAATGATGCAGTATAGCAGGAAAGGGACAATTCCAACCCACAAGTCATGATTTTGGCTCATGATCCCCACCTCAGTTAAATCTGTTGAATTCCCCAACAGAGTTTAAGACTTAGGCCAGACCAAATTCTGCAAAAGCATTTGCTGAGAAGTCACTGCTCTAGAATAGCTATTCATTTTTTATTTTTCCTTTAATTTACTCAATATACAGTATTTTTACATTTTGTTTAAATTTTGTTTTCATTATTTTATTTTATATATTTGTATACATTACTTTGAGAGGTCCTTGGTGCTATCCGAACTTGGTTGTTTTTTTGCAGACATTTCATTACTCAAACTAGGTAACATCATTAGTGCTAGTGATGATGACGAGCACTGAGGTTGTTACCTACTTTGGGTAATGAAATGTCTGTAAGAAAACAACTAAACTCAGAGAGTACCAGGAACCCCTCATTTCAACCCTAAACTACAAATATTCCCCTTTATTGATAAATTACTTTGGGATGCATTTCCATGGGAAGCAGTATAGAAATATATAAACATTAAATACCATAACAATATAAGTTAGTTTTTTAAAAAACAATTGCAGATTCACTTTCTTGTTCTGACCAAAAACTGACCAAAAACTAGCCAAAGCAACTTGGTATTTTCTATCATAGACCTAGCTACAGTTAAAGCTTTTGAACTGAAAAGTTAAGTACCTACTTAAATAGCATATTCTGAAATCAGAAGGATTGGGGATGTTTAATTTTGGCTGCGTTATGCAATTTATTTTGATATGCTTTTGACATTTTTGTTAGCTATAAGTGAGAAATAATAAAGTAAATAAACTCAGCCTTGCTTGGTATGTTTATAGCACAACTTTCTTATATCATCAAGCTCAGAATAGTTAGTTGCTTTATATATTGATTGAGTTGTTAATGTTTTTAATTACCAACTTTCTAAGTCTCCTGGTAGTTTACAATAAAACAAGGAATGCTTCTGTTTGGTTTATGTCCAGAGACTGACTAATATCTAAGTCTGGACTATATTTAGTTTAAGTCTAGACTAAGGTGGCTCTATCATGTCCTTTCACCCTACACTCTCTAAAGGAGCAATATTTTCCTCTTTTCCAGGATAAAGGCAGAGGAAGAGAAGTTCAAAAAGCAGTGGGAGGAAGACTGGGGTCATAAAGAATCACTAAATGCTGCCAAAACTGTAATTGCAGAAGTACATTCTCCACCTCGTCCTAAACATCGATGTAAGTAAGAAGTTGTATTCTTATGTGTAAGAAATATGTTTCATTAATTACAGCACAATGCAAACTGTAAGCATGGGCAGAAGCCAGAGATTTGAGCTGTCGAAGTGAATCTCTAGGGCAGTTATTGATTTTTCTTCTTTCTCACTCTCTGTTACTTTGATTAAATGCTGTGCATTCTGAAGGCTTTTCCGGAGGAAAACAAAAAAATACAATAAACTAAGGAAGAATGAGTGCTTCTTCTTTTGCTTTTCAATAGGAAATAATTTCCGGAAATCCATATTTCTGGGTCCAAGTACATAGACTCATTTTAACTGCTATTGTATGATTCTTGGGACAGATAAATGGTTGGCATTTCAGATCAATTTATAGTGGCACTGCGTGGCACCCCAGAACAGAGCATCAGTTTATAGAACTAAAGCAGGAAAGAAGACAGAACTCATCTTATTCCTAGATGTGCCTACTTTCTTCACAGACTTTTTGATTTTAATTCTTTCATGAGAACCATCCTCCTGCCAAAGAATTGTCATTTCTTCTTTCTTTATTTCTTTCTTTCTTCCTTTCTTTCCCAAGTAGATTTAGAGGAAACTGCATTTGATCAGTCTACATCAAATGATACAACTGGATTGAAGCTGAAGGAAAGCCAACAGGTTTGCTGTAGCACCTTGACTTCTCTTGACTTTCTTACTGCCTGCACTGTCCCTCTTGCTGACAGTCACTCTTAAAATTGGACTACACTACACTCTCTGTGATTTCCTGTAATTCTCACGTTAAGGAAAGCATTGATATTTATTTGCTGTGCTAGCCAATATAACTTGGTATGATTTTTCAACTAAAGAGGAAAACATGAAATGGCCCTGCATGGGATCTTTGTATGTTCTGTCTTATTACCATTGAAAAGAGAACTGGGATAAAGGAATAGTTCAAATTAAGTGATTTCTGTCATTAGAAAACTAAGACAGTGCCTTTTGTCTGTATCCTTCTGCTTAATTTCCTTTAACAATTACTATAAATCATAATAGAAAAGACCTAAAGAAGCTAAGAAGAACTAGCAAAAATGAAAGATTTTCTTCAACTAATTCCACTTAAAAGTGAGGTTTTGAGTACTATCAAAAAGATTTCTGGGCAAGAAACAAAAATTAAATATATTCTCTTCTTAATTAACAAGTTTGATTTTGGACCTGGTATCCAAGGAATAGCCTTTTTTAATATCCAGGTGACTAGCCAAGTATGAAACTGTAATTTAATTATAAGCTGAACATCTAGAACTGAAGATATATAATGTGGTCTTTAAAGGGATGAAAGATATTTGAACACATGAAGAGGTCTTACTAAATTACACCCATGCTTTATATTGTATAAATACCATTTAAAGCTTGAAAAAAGTAGCATTATTGTATTGAGCTGATATACAACTGGCAAAATACCAATAACCTTAATATACCTTTAGGATAAATAGTAATTCTTTTCCATATCAGCAATGATATTACAAGTTCAGCTAATGTATTTTTCCATTAAAAAAATACAAATGAATATTTAATGCAATTTTGTGTGGAAAAATAACAGCTGAATTTTTCCTGCTATTGATAGAAAGAAGTATGTTGGGTTATCATCCCATTCTGAGATCATATTTCTTTTAATTTTCAAAATTAGTATTTTGTATATTGTTGGGAACAGAGTAGGTATGATTTCTGTGCACACCAGCTAATAGCAACTCCAAACAGATGCTCTGTATCAATATAACTAGTAAAACTTTTAGTTAGAAAGTATCATGCAGTATGCTTCTGAAAAATTAAGTTATAATACTTGGATTAAAGCACATGTATCAAACTAGTCATGAAAGTGAATAAAAATGAAAGTTACCTGTGTACAAAGTGATTATGAAAGTGAAGTGGCTCGAACTCTCATGATTTGAAGAAGAGACGTCTATTTATAGCTGTTTCAAAGTTAAGATAAAAATGTACTCTATTTTCATTGCTATAATTTTCATCCTTACATGCTGTAATCTGCTGATATAAATATCTATAATGCATTGTTCTCTTTTGCATATATATAGCTTTTGGATGGTTTTATCGGTATGAGGGAAAATTTCCTACTATTCGCAAGGTAGAAAAATATTGAACATTTTGAAAAGTTTGCTGTGATCATCGCATTTGAACCCATGTGCATTTTCCTGTAGTTAGGGTTATCTTGATAAGCATGAAAGGAAGGAAACAGGTTTGGACCTTTCGTCTGCATGTGTTATAATGATTTATATCCAAACCTGTTTTGTAGAAAAGCATTCCAGTCCTTGCCTGTCCCAAATTGAGCCAATTATCCCATAACAGTGCCTTCCCTTTCTTTCTCCCACATAATTGGCAGAACCTTAGTCTTCAAGAATATGTTTTTAATAATGCAAGGGGATGTTAAAGGAAGGCAGGCTGGAGCTGTCCTCTGTGTGAATAAAAATACAGTATCTTACTATCTAGTATACTTTATATCTACACAAATACATTCTCCTTTGTGGTGTGCAGAACTGTAAATAATGCAAATACTCTTATTTGGAAGTAAAACCTATTGGTTTATGCCATTTCAGTCATCTGACTCTAAGTGGCTTATCTCTGCAAATATATTTTTTTCTTTTTGAGATAATAGACATTACTTTCCAGAAAGCTAATTCGGTTAAGTCCATTAAAAACAATGGCTTCTATTAACTCATATTATAAGGTTATCAAACTGAGACATTTATGCAGTTCAGTGAAATTCCAAATAAGTAATTTGTTACCCATTGAAAGGTTTTGTTGTGTTGTTTAGTTTTGGTTTTGATCTTTGTGCAATTTGTGGCTTTATCATTTGGGCATTATGCATTATATTGCCTGATAGAATGGTTCTGTTACTTATATGAGAACCTATTCTTTAAAAGCATGCAAAACTGTAGATTTTGGGGATATTTTTTTCAGATCAGTGTAGTGGGAAATTTACAACAAGTATGCATGAACCTTGTTATCTCTAGATTTCCCTCAAAACCTGATGACTTCATGCCCATTATGAGGCTGGTTTTTATGTCTTGCTGCTTTAATAACTGGATGATTGTGTCACAGTTATCTAGGAGAAACTCTAGCGCATTAGTAGTATACATGTATAATTAATATTAATATAACAACAATCCAGAAAGGTAAAGAAAGAAAAAAAGCAAAAAGTGACAGTCTTAGTGAACAGAAAAAAAGCAAAATGCAGCTGGAGTTTGAGCTAAAACTTCTCAAGGAAAAAGAAGAGAAGTTGGAAAGAGAAAAACAGTTGAAAATCAGCCGATTGGTTCAAGAGGTATGTTCTTTGTGATCTATATACCTTTGTTTCCTGTATGAAAAGAGTAAAAAACATGCATGCTCCTGGGTATTTAGATATGGACTTATATTTGAACATGTGTATACTTAAATGCATTATTGAGGTTGAATATTAACTAACCTGACTTAGCTATCAAAGCATGGAGAACATGAGTTAAAAGCTGTAGATTATAACATAATGTCACAGTATAATTCAAACTATATATGTAAAAGTGAACTAGTTCCTTAGTTAGATGATTAAAATAATGTGGTTCTGAAATGTATTTGATTTGGCATTTAGATTCATTGGAAGACCAACAAATCTTTCCATACTTACGAGCAGAGGTGAAATGCTACTGGTTTGGACCAGTTCGCCTGAACCGGTAGTAAAAAATGCTACCTGTTCGGGTGAACCGGTATATCTGACGATCAGCTGTGCGACGATCAGCTGTGCCACGCGATCTAGATTAGCTGGAAAGCAGGATTTCCTGCTTTTTAGCTAATCTAAATCGCGCGGCAAAGCTGATTCCCCCCCCTCGCTGTTCTACTTACCTTTCCAGACTCTGATGGCTTCAAAAAGCTCCTTTTTCAGCACTGCACGGTAGTGCCTGCGGTGCACATGTGTGTGCAGGGCGCATGTATGCGCAAAGCGCGCGCGAAGCGAACCGGTAGCAGACCCCTGCTTATGAGTGGATGTGTTGAATACCATGCTATAATTTTTTTGGTGTTGTATATCAAAAGGCTTCAGTAAAGTGGAGAGATTCCATGGCAATGGAGTAAAACTCTCCCTTTCCAGATGTTCAAATGATATAGGAAAACCAGCAAGCTTTTCCCTCTTTCTAACAGTCATCCTTTGTCCATCTGAATGTACAGTAGGAGAGACTTAGTGAAAATCAGGGCTGCAATAGGAACTCACTATTACCATATCAGTTTTCACACACACACACATACCTGTTGCTATTTGGGATAAAAAGAGGTACAAAGAGTAGAATAGTAAGTCCCTCCCTATCTGACATGTTGCCACCAAATGTGATTGTACCATTCCAGAGGTTTTGGTTTGTTCAGCCAAGAAAAATGTAGTGACAATCTCCTGGCCTTCCTCCAAACAGCCATTCATTAGTCCAGTGTATGAACTCAATACCGTTAATTTAATGGACAGCTCATTAAATAGGTCAGCCATATTGTGTGAACATGACCCCTATATATATTCTATTCTGAAAATGGATTCCCCTGTGACTTCCTTACATATTTCAAAACGAATACTGCTTTTTCCACATGTAATTCTCACCAAACGAGAAGAATAAGTAATTGGCAGACATAAGTAGTGATATGTTTATGTTCCCTAGGAATAAATGCTTGGAGAATTGGAGTTGTTCTTGTGTTTGTTACTTGGAATATGAAGTATGTTGCACTGTCTCTTTTTGCTTACCACAGGAATTAGTAGAATGGTCAGTGGAGACCATACTCATATATATGATCAATATTTGATAAATGTGATCAAAGGATGTTTTATATGTGTGATATAGACAGAGCACTTTAATATCACCTCTAAAATAGTGGTTTATTTGAACAGCTGCTTATATCAAGCAACCAGGTATCTGTTATATATTTGGGGTTCTACTGTATTCCAATCTGCCCCAAGGATAATTAATGACATGAGACTGGAAGAGTTCCAGAAAGTGCCAGATTCTTACAGACATTCAGTTGTAAATCACTGAATGATAAGAAATTGACTGTGCAACTCTTAGATATAACCCCATTTATTTCAGCAAGCCTTGTTGAGATAAATGTATCAATTCGAATCTAACAATCAGCCAATTTTAATATGGGGTGAAGATGTTTTCAGGAATTTGCTGAGATTGCAATAGATGAATTACAAAAATATTTAGATCTGCACACAACATTTTATTGGCAAAATATATTTCAAGTGTGCCTTTGAATGTAAATCTATAAATGTAAACTCTTAAATTTTCTTCTAAAATTACGCTACAACTCTCAGGTGTCTGAGACTGAACGAGAAGATTTAGAAGAATCAGAAAAAACTCAGCATTGGGTGGAAAAGCTCTGTCAAACGCGTTTAGAACAAATCTCCTCGGTGGAGAATGATTCTCCTGAGGTAAAATAAGATTCTCACCCACCCAGTAAAATATTTGTTTTGTAATCGTATAAATTGTTTTTTAAGATGTAGCTTGCAGTATGATCTGTAGTAAATTGCTTGTTTTATTAGGCTATTATAATGAAAAAAATGTTTCAGATCTTATGTAGAAATCCATTTTAATTCAGCAAAGATCCACATCATGTTGTTAGGAATGACCTAGATCAAAGATCTCAAATTTGTGGCTTATGGGATGCATGTGGCCATCCATTTTGTACCTTGTATGCCTACCAGGATGGTGGGTGGTGGTGGACAAGGTAACTCTTAGCTGACAAGAAAGCAGAGCCCAGCTTTGCCCTCAGGGTAGATTAAGGAAGGCTGCATCCTACCCCATGGAAAGCTCCAACTTTCTTTCCATTTTGCCACTGTCGTAAAAATATTCCAATAAAAGAAACAGAAGACAGCAACACAAATAATAATTCTTACTTTAAGATTCAGAGGTTTATTTCATGAGCAATTTGGAACATGAACAGCCATCATAACATTACTTACATCAATAACCCATTGCAATGAGGTCCACTGACATAGCTGAGTCCAGCAAGGAGTAGCTACGGCCAGTGGCCCTGAACTCATCCCAAGACATTCTTTTTATACTTTTCTGCACGCATTTCACAACTTACTTCCTTGTTCTTTCTTACTGACAGACAGTCTCCACATATACCCGTGTACATCTCAAACCTCTATCCATCGGCTACTTTCAGTTCCCTATTTCTCACAGTTTCAACGTTCTGATTCCAAATATATTTCAAAACTACGTACTTTGCAAAATCACATTTCACAGCAACGGCTCAGCAGGATTACAAATAGTTCTGATACACTTTGAAATCTTTCTATCTAAAACTTTGGTTCATGTGGCTTTTTAGGGCCTGCTTTTTCCACTTAGGCCTTATTGATTCTAATAGATCAATAGGCTATATTTTCGTTTCCCACAGTCGCCACTTCTTGTTTGTAAGAACAACACAAAATGAAACATACAAAGCAATATCTGCACATAAGCTACCTTATATCAATTATGGAAGTAAGTGAAATAAACCAAAACATCCTTCATTTAAGATGAAGGAGGACAGCTACTTTGATTAAAAGGTGTTTCAGCAGGGCAAATACATAAAAGGGGACAGACAGGATGAACCATTTGAATGGTGGGACATGCAACCCTAAATACAGCATGGAAGTGAAGAGGAGCAATACAGCGCTGGTCCAGACTGCAGGCATAAGACCTCTCCTAATGCAGGCTGTTTCTTGCAGTCGTTGCTGGGCTTCCATGAAGCAGTTCTTTTATCACTTGCGATTGCAAGTAGAGATGAGTTGATTTGATGCTGACGTCTTGGTCGAAGATTGCACGGAGGGAGGGGAAGCAGAGGTTACTAGCACTTGCTCCCTTGTTGGGCAAAGCTTCAATCTTTGCCTTGGTGCAGCCAGATGACTGAGGCTGAGCGACTTCCTCGTCTGGGGTTGGTATTTTCTTACAGTGCGAAGCATGCACCCAGAAAGCCAAATCCTGACACTTCACAGCTGTATTGGTGGTCAGGAAGATCTGGAACAGACCCTTCCAACGAGGAGTCAGGCAATTTTTCCATTGGAGCACTTTTGCAGGGATGCAATGGTTCAAGCTGGTGTGCTCTTATTGGGAGATCCTTGCTTTATTTTCATCCAGGTCCCACATTTGCAAACATTTGCTCTGCATTTTTTTCTCATCAATTGCATTGTATGTGTACCATATTCTATTATCCTCTGATTAAAATGTACAACATTCGCATGTAACAGAAGCATAATAGTATCTGGAACAGAGGGCACTGATATTATTTGGTTTAGGCCTTCCTTAACACTACTTAATATGGTTCTAATCATTTCTGCCCAAATCCTCAAACCAAGGATGTAATATGTTTAATACACTCAGTGGAAAGGCAATAGCAAGTTTTTGCAAGGAAAAGAAATGAGAAAGGTTCTATGGAAGATGTGTGAAAGAACTTCATGGTAAAATGCAGAGTTTTACTGACAAGAGAGAAATAGAGACAACAATTATGTTGTTGTGAAGTGAAAAGCCAAGGTTATAATTGGGGGAGGGAAAGAAATCAGATTAATGATTACATTGCTAAATTGTTTCTCCCATCTATTTCTTATCACTGAACAAGCCTAAGAAATTAAAAATTGCATAATGAATTCTATAATCCCAATGGGTAAAAAAACCCCGCATCATTTCTTTATGCATAAAGTCTTCGTTCAACCCATGATTAGGTAGCTTGACTAATGTTGTTCAGAACTGTCTGGGTCCTCTTTTTTCCCCCCTCTTTTTTGTAAAGCCCAGATTCCTTCAGTCGTATTTTACACAAGTTGAATTTGCAGCTGCTGGGTTTTTTTCCTCCTAACTTTATCCAAATACCCCCCTACACACACACACACACACACACACACACACACACACACAACTTCCTCTTTGAATGAGTCATGTTCACATCAAAGTCTATTTGTACAGTTCATAATGGAATAAGTTTCCTGACAAAGATTGTGGGCTCGCAGCTTGCAAATAGACTAGAAAGCAGTTTTTATTTATTTATTTTATTCATTTGTTTGTCAAACATGTACAAGATAGCAGGTATAGGTATAAACATAAACATAATCAAAGTGAATACAGATAGATGAGGACAATAGGACAGTAGGACAGGGATGGTAGGCACGCTGGTGCGCTTATGCACGCCCCTTACAGACCTCTTAGGAATGGGGTGAGGTCGACAGTAGACAGTCTAAGGTTAAAGTTTTTTGGGTTTGGGGAAGAAACTCTGTGTCTACAAATTTTACACTGAAAGTTCCACAAGTTTGGCAAAAGTTTGCATGGTGGCGTCTAGGATGTCTTTACCAAATCATAGACATAACCATCCTGGACAAGGAGCCCCCCATCACAAAACAAGAACATCCAACAGTAAACGAGCAGAGGAAGGGAGATGGGAGAAAGGAAACGCACATTAACTATATGGATAATGAATGTAATTCTGGACCACAGGCCAGCGGAAAAGGCCTTCCTTATCTATGGAAAATTGGTCAAGCTCAGATGCTTGTGGTTACATTAACATCCCACAACCAGTCATGCATGCTACAAACCAGTCCCTTCGTCCTTTCAGTACATCTCAATCACTTAAACAATTAAAGTTGTGGAAGGGGAACTTTATTACTTTCGTTACTTTGTTTTCCTTTTCTTTTCCCAGGTGGTCATGAGCACCAATAGAAGCAGGCACCTTCCTAACAGTGTGCTCCCGTTATGTACTGGAGAATGACCACCAAGGGGTAATAGGGATAGTGAGCCCTGTCAACAACAAGACAGTCCTTATTTACGGAAAGGCCCATTCCCTGTCATACAACAATAATAAAAGACACGCCACCCCAGCAAACAAGCTGACCCTTATCTACGGGGAAGGTGGTGTCCACAAGTAACAGGACCAGAACTAAAGCACACACAGAACAAAAATCGAAAGCATTGAAGCAGAAGGGGGGGGGAACACTGAATAATTGAAGGCATATGCAGTGACAACAATAACAATAGTTACACCAACATGTGCAGTCAGAACATAGATATCTACTGGAAATCTACTACCACTACGTCCCATCCAGTATTGCATCCATCACACACAGGATGACAATCACAACAATGAGATCAACAACAATAATCAATAATACAACTGTAATCACAAAAACCAGCACATCCAACTGGTCAAAAATAACAGCATAAAAACAACATCTTCATCAAACACCAGCAAAACCAGCTGGTTGAAACTCTCTTCTTTCTTTTTTTTTCTTACAAAACTTCTTTTCTTGTAGGGCATCGTTAATGGTGAAAGTAAGCACTATTGCCAAAATGAGACCACATAATACACAAGGGCATGACCCTGACCGAGGGCACGACCCTCACCCAATACAAGGAAGTGATCAGCTCCCAGGGGAGACTATATTCCGCCGGGTCACAGCCATGGGACCAGCCCCGACTGTTTTGCCAGCGAAATACGTCGGGAAAGACGTATTGGTGGCCTGTCCACCAAGCAAGTCCAGTTGTGACCCTTCTCTTGGGGCTGAATTCTGGGACAGGTCCCACCCTCTCTATTTAACTCACACACCCTATCTAACTAGCTATAGTCCAGAGAAGGACTAGGTGGCTTACCTCTGATCCAACGTAGATTGTGGGTGTCCGATGAGAGCAGGCTGGTCACCTGAAGTTCCAAGCCAAGAAATGGTCAGGGATCCTAGCTGGACAGCAGGTCTCTTCCAGCGTCCGTCTCATCTGAGTCACGGCACCATTCTGTCGTAAAAATATTCCAATAAAAGAAACAGAAGACAGCAACACAAATAATAATTCTTACTTTAAGATTCAGAGGTTTATTTCATGAGTAATTTGGAACATGAACAGCCATCATTTATTTATTATTTATTTATTTATTTTATAAAATTTATATTATCATAACATTACTTACATCAATAACCCATTGCAATGAGGTCCACTGACATAGCTGAGTCCAGCAAGGAGTAGCTACGGCCAGTGGCCCTGAATTCATCCCAAGACATTCTTTTTATACTTCTTTTTATACTTTTCTGCACGCATTTCACAACTTACTTCCTTGTTCTTTCTTACTGACAGACAGTCTCCACATATACTCGTGTACATCTCAAACCTCTATCCATCGACTACTTTCAGTTCTTTATTTCTCGTGGTTTGGTCCTTCTATGTCCAAATATATTTCAAAACTATGTACTTTGCATAATCACATTTCACAGCAACGGCTCAGCAGGATTACAAATAGTTCTGATACACTTTGAAATCTTTTTCCACTTAGGCCTTATTGATTCTAATAGATCAATAGGCTATATTTTTGTTTCCCACACCACCTTTGTTTGCCTTGGCTTGTTAAAAAGTTTCTTGGGCTATAGTTGTCTTATACATAACGGTTTCCTTTAATACAAATTCTTATTTATTGGTGTAGAACAACTAGACAAAATGTCTCCCATAATAAGGATTGTTTTATAGGAATTGACAGCATTTGGGTTTTTGAGCCTAGTTATTGTTAGTGGAGTTGTATTCAGCCATTTTAAGCAAGTGCTGCATTAAAACAAATCTGTCATACTAGAAAACAGGTGTACGTCCTGCTGTTTCTGCTTCTGCTACATCTGTGCGAAGGTTTGCTGGCGGCTTGCAGCTCCATACCACTGACCTTGATGATATCAACTTAAATGATACTAGCAAGCTTTCAAAACGCCCAGCACCTCTGCCTCCATTACCCCATACAGTGTCTGTAGCCTCAGTAGCTTACCCGCTTTCTCCACCAAATATTCCAGCTACTAAGGGATCAGCACCAATACCTAATTCACCTTCATGGATTCCATCGTCCTCTCCATCTCCTTGGGCACATGTCCCACCAGCTCCTTTGCCGCCACCATCTTTACCACCCATTCATCCTTCCATGCAGACTGTTGGCACTCTCCATCATCCAATGTCCACTCATTTGGATGAAAAAACTGGCTGCCACAATTTTCAGCCTGGCGGGGCAGAAGATTCCCTGGATGACTGGGAAGTGAAAAACTATAAAGAAAGAAAGATTAGTCCAGTTAATGCACAAAGCAGCAAGCAGACCTACCTTTCCAGTCCAAAGGTATGATATAGAATATATATTTTGTGGCACTCACAATTCTTTGCTGCTGCTGCTGCTGCTGCTGCTGCTGATTCACGTTATCAAGATATGAAAATATTTTCCATTGTGTCTTTTACCTTATATGATACTGTTCTGAAGTATTTCTCATTTTTATAACTTTCCATAAGTGCATTTTAATTACTTTGTCATGTCATGTCATCATCCCCCCCCCGCTATGCTGCATGGAAGCATTTTTATAAATTGTATTAATTCCTCCCCCCTTGTCTATATATTACTGATGAGCTAGATAATGTCCTAAGTGTAGTCCAAGATTCAGGGTGAGCAGTGTTGTTTATTGGCAGATGTGATTTAGAGGGTAGAAAAGAAAGTACTGTATTGTCAAACCCAGAGCAAACAGCACTGATTACTAGCTTTTGAGGGCAGTTCAAGATGCTGGTTACACCTGTGTTATGGCATAGGATCTACTTATTTGAGGGATCCACTTCTGGTGAGATTGGACAGAGCGTCTTATTAAGTGTGTCATCTAGTAGGACCCAGAAAGAGTGTTTGGTCTGCATAAAATATACACATCCTTTCTGTAACATTCTTACATTGGAACCCCTGTAGCAATTTACTCCAGGCACCCCTGCCCAGCGTCATCCAGCTGTACCTATAGTGTCCAAACCAGTTATGCTGCATCCTGACCACAATATTGTAGTCAGACCAACAACCAAATCAGAAGCTCTGGTAAGTCTGTGCTGATATATTCTGCATGCTTTGAATGTATAGGAGACCAGCTGTCCCACTATCACTTGCTTGCTGTGGTTCTAGCTTGAATGTACACTGAATAATTCAGAGGTATTTAAAAATTAAAATATGTTAAACACTTTCTTTTGCACAATGAGCATTTGGTTGAATTTGTTGCATAATCTCCTTGTGGTTTACTATCCTTTTGCTCTGTAGCCTGTATTAAATCACTTGAAAGGTTCAGAAATCCTTTAAGTCCAGGGGTGGGTTCCAACTTACCTCACTGCCGGTTCGCTCCCTCCCACGCCGCGTGGGTGCGCCTCGTGGGCGCGCGCATGCGCAGTAACAAAAAATCCGAAAAAACCCCAAAAACAAAACAAAGCCGGAAAACAGATGGCGACCGCATGCACAGTGCCGGAAGTCGGCTTCTGCGCATGCTCAGAAGGAAATTTTTTTTAAAAAAAATTCAAAAAAAAGATGGCGGCCCCCACGGACCGGCACCGACCAATCCGGTTCAGTGATGTCATCGTGACATCACCAGCGGGCCGCTACCAGTTTGGGAGAACCAGTCCGAACCAGGAGGAACCCACCCCTGGGTTTACTTTAAGTCTATAAAGTAATGCAACTGGGTAGGGTGAAGCAACAGAACAGACACTTGCTTAGCATAGGAACAAGGAGACAAATGGACTTTCATTAAATAACTAAACAAATTGGTTTTTAAAAAGGCTCACTTACCAGCCTATTGTAGCCATGAAATTATTGGCATTCTTAGATTCTAGGCTTGGAATCAAGGCCTCTGGCAGACCTGGCCTTCCACCTGGCCCTCTCAAACTCTTTAGGTCTCTCCTCCTATTGCCACCCAAGGTGCCCAATGTTGCCATCTTTTATTGTCTCCTCCATCACCCAATCATAACAAAATCTTTAACAACAAAAGCTCAATGTGTCCACTAACACATAATATGAGATCACTTCCTATCATCTCCCCTGTGGTTACTACAAGCAAAATAGATTATAAAACAAAAGTTTAAAATGCAGGACTAATAATAATAATTTTTTTTCCATTCAATCATATCCGTACAATTCCCTCCAGTTTTCTTGGAAAAATAGTATAGTAAGAATAAAAGATAGCATATACATTTGGAGTTTTACTTAGGATACAAACTGAATAAACTAAGCTTTCTATATTGTAAAATTTAGCATTATCAATATCTATTTAGAATTAGGCAAGCAGAAAAGTAGAATGAAAATAAAATAGAATGTAGAAATAAAATAGAAAATAAAAATAGAATGAAAGGTTTTCTATATTTATCAATTAGACCATTTCTTGTTCTTTCCAAAAACAGCTGAAGGATCATTTTTATACCATTTAAGGCAGGGCTGTCAAACTCCCGGCCCGTGGACTGGATGCGTCACACACTGGCCACGCCCATGCCCAGTTTAGCGAAGAGGGGGAAAGTCCCGATACGTCACGTGACGCCACCGTGACAACATGAGTTTGACATCCCTGATTTAAGGCTATCCTACCAGTAAACTAAAAACAAATGGCAATTATCCTCATGATGTAGCACTAAGTATATTATCTTTTGGCTTCTGTTTCCAGGGCTGAAAAGACAAATTACCGTACCTTTTGTAATGAAATAGGGATCTTATTTTCACCTGTGTAGACTAATTTTAACAATGAATTAAAGAGAAATTCAATTTCCATGAAATCGGTTCTAAAGCAAAATATTTGAAAACATATTTAAAATGAACCAACATTTTAAGAATTTATTCTAGCATAAAACCAATGTGCAACTAGAGCTGCCTAAAAAATAAGCATTAATTGACCAAAGTTCCCCACTAAAATACTTCTCATTATGTCATTTTAATTTGCAAAAATGAGCATTATCACCCAATTTATTTATTTATTTTATTTGTTTGTTTGTCAAACATGTACAAGATAGCAGGTATAGGTATAAACATAAACATAATCAAGGTGAATACAGATAGATGAGGACAATAGGACAGTAGGACAGGGACGGTAGGCACGCTGGTGCGCTTATGCACGCCCCTTACAGACCTCTTAGGAATGGGGTGAGGTCGACAGTAGACAGTCTAAGGTTAAAGAATTTTGGGTTTGGGGAAGAAACCACAGAGTCAGGTAGTGAATTCCAGGCATTGATCACTCTGTTGCTGAAGTCGTATTTTCTGCAGTCGAGTTTGGAGCGGTTTACATTACATACACTACATATACACATTACATACAATACCTTTAAAANGATCACTCTGGTCGTATTTTCTGCAGTCGAGTTTGGAGCGGTTTACATTAAGTTTGTATCTATTGTGTGCTCGTGTATTGTTGTGGTTGAAGCTGAAGTAGTCATTGACAGGTAGGACATTGTGGCAGATTGGCAGATAAT
>QLTV01000972.1:857244-867930 GCA_003457575.1 Thermophis baileyi
CGTAGTAGGCACTTAGGAAAAACGACGGCACTTCGGGGGAATCCCTTTCCAGCCTTTTAGGTGAAATCCTTTTAGGTGAAATCCCTGTCCAGCTGCTTTGGGGAATCCTTTTGGCTTACGGAGTTTCGGGGAATCGTGTTTGGAGCTACAGGGAATATGTTTCCTCACGTAGTAGGCACTTAGGAAAAACGACGGCACTTCGGGGGAATCCCTTTCCAGCCTTTTAGGTGAAATCCTTTTAGGTGAAATCCCTGTCCAGCTGCTTTGGGGAATCCTTTTGGCTTACGGAGTTTCGGGGAATCGTGTTTGGAGCTACGGGGAATATGTTTCCTAACGTAGTAGGCACTTAGGAAAAACGTTACTCACGGAGGTTCGGGGATCACTATCACGCGAAGGTAGGGATGCGGTAGGTGGGTAGAGTGAGTTGGGCTTCAGAGCAAGAGCCTCATCATTCTACCAGGTCGCCGCCATCTTCAGTCAAAAAAAAAAAATTTATCAGATTGTGGTTTACCATTTCTAAGTGTAAACTTTCAGATTGTTTTTATTCAGTTCATTCAGTTATAATTAACAGCACAGCTAAGTAATTTGAATGCTTTCAATAATTAATGAAATATCATCTCAAGGTTACTATAGTTAGCAAATATTTGGTTTGCATTTTTCAATTGCCAGTTGTAATCAGAAATATTTTGCTTTGTCAAGATGGATATTACTAGATCTGGCCTCATGGAGGCTCCATGATGGAGCAATAAATTCTGAATTTATTTTCCAGTTTTCAGATATTAATTGAGGTCAATGGAAGCTTTCTTCTAGGTTTAGCTTTGTAGTAGATTGCTTCTAAGGAACATAACTGGGGAGGAAAAGATACACCATCTGTTCTTCACCTGCTGCCTTTCACAGTTCTTTGATAAGCACGACAAGCTTGGAGGGAACAGTCTTTCATTGATGCCAACTGTGTGTTGTCCTCCTAAGCTTAATTTCACAAGATGATGATATTTTTCCTCCTAGACTTGGAAATAATAGAGAGAAAACTTGAGAAAATTGTGGATTTTACTTAATCTTGTAAAATGTTACCGGGGGGGGGGCTTCTCCAGGCAGCTCAAATGTATATCAAATTCTCATTGTGCATGTGCTTCAGGGGTGGGCTCTACTTACCTTCCCCACCGGTTCGCATCGCAACAGAAGTGCACGTTTTGCGCGCATGCGTCCCTTCCTGAAAATGATCCTCTGCGCATGCTCAGTACTTAAAAAACCCCTTCCACATTGCAAACGAGCCAACGAGCACGGAAAACAGCTGTGGAGCGGCAATTCAATCTGCCGCCCCGATCAGCTGGTCTTCGGAAGCAGAAATAAAGGTCAGTATAAACCAGGGGTGGGCGGGCCCACTTTCAGGGACACAGTGAACCGTTTCGCTCTCGGCTTATTGGAGTCAGAGCTACCGGTTCTAAAGAGCCGGGCCGAATCGGCAGCAACCCAGGTCTTTAGTTCAACATCCTGCTTGATGCAATATCTACCACTGCATCTCTGAGAGATGACCATCTGCCCTCCAAATAGAGACTCTAATCTATCTAATCTCTATACATGTTTATTAGTACGCAGGAAGTCAAGTTTGCTATTTTGTTTTTATTCTGTCATCATTTGAATTCTTCCCGAGTACCTAGGAGGTTGTACTGTATTGACGTAATATACGTGTAGATGCAAGCAATATGACCTTTTGCAACTGACAAATGGAAATTTTGTAAATGGGCAGTTTTTCAAAGTGTCATCCAAGGCTTTGGTTTGGCACCTAGAGTGCTGATAACCACTGGCACTTCCAGTAGTTATCAACACACTGAGCGCCTACCAAAAAACAATATTATATTTATATAATATATGTACAATATAATGATGTACATAATTATATTTACGTAAAATTGATTGTATATAATATAAATTATATATAACAATTAATTATATTATTAAATACTTATATTACAATCAGTTCACAACAATGTGTAGTTACAGCTGCCAGTTCCTTAGCTGGCGTTGGCCTTTATTAAATAAATAAATTAAATAATAATTAAATTAATGTATATTAATAAGGAATTATTATTAATGATTTAAATTAAATTGATATGCTGCCCAATTCCCAATGACTGGGCAATTTATCCATGAATAATCAAAGTAGACTCTCTATAAACTGTTTGCTCCTCTGATAGAGTTCCTCATAGATGGATCCATGCCTGATTTGTAAGAGAAAACGCCATTTGGCTCTTGCCATGTTGGAAAACTTCATTTTTCTTCCCCAGACTCCATAAATGTCCTTATGCATATTTAGGATGAAAAGCTAAAAACTAAATTGGGAATGTAAAGAGTACTTCTTTTCTTAAAAATATATTTTTATTATGAACATTTCAATAATAATCTAGTAGAGGGTTGTAAAGCACTGTGAAATGGTATATAAGTCTAAGTGCTATTGCTATTGCTATTACAAATTTCATAAGTTCTTGAATAATGTACCAGATCCTGGGCCTATTCCTTTGCTGGTCAGCCCTTGTGAGCTTACCTGGCCTTTAGCTGAGACTTTCCGCAGGAAACCCATTAGGTCAAGGGTGTCAAACTCTCGATGACACGTCATCATGTGACGTATTGCAACTTTTTCCCCCCTTTACTAAAATGGGGGTGGGCGTGGCCAGCGTGTGATGCATCCAGCCCGTGGGCTGCGAGTTTGACACCCCTTCATTAGGTGACTGATGGCCATTGTTTTAATTTCCCAAATGCTTCAGGAGACCTGGACAAAAGGAACACATTAGCTAGACTTACACCAGAGGTGGGTTCCTCCTGGTTCAGACCGGTTCACCCGAACCGGTAGCGACCCGTGGGTGATGTCACGATGATGTCACCGATCCGGTTCGGTCGGTACCAGTCCGTGGGCGCCGCCATCTTTTTTTGAATTTTTTTTATTTTATTTTTTGAATTTTATTTTATTTATTTTTTCTTCTGCGCATGCGCAGAAGCTGAGTTTTGTTTTTGGCTTTTTAAAAAAAAAAAAGCTTTGTTTTTGGCTTTTTTTAAAAAAATTGAATTTTTTTAAAAAAATTTTTACTGCGCATCCGCATGCCACATGGCGCAGGAGGAAGCGAACCGGCAGCGAGGTAAGTTAGAACCCACCCCTGACTTACACTCTTTATGCTGGTCAAAGCAGAGGCTCCAGAGAATGAAAGTAATAAGTGAATAATAAATTCAGTCAGATTATTGGAGATCTTGTAGTTTTTTCAGAATATCACATCCTAACCTCTTTAAATATTTTTGCTGATGAAAACAGTATCAAAAGAGCTTAATCTGCAATTTAAATAGCCCCCCCCCCCGATTTTACTTACAGCTCTTCAAATAGCTTAAAGCAGGAAAATGAGCTACTGTTTCAATGTAGGTATAGCTTCATCAGCACATTTAACTTAAGTTTCTGTTCTAACACATCTGCTGAGAGACTGTTATCCAGCCTCACTTCTTTACCATTGCCAGGGGATTCTGAATTTAAAGTTCTTATACTATTCCCTGGCCATAGCATGCTCATGTTATGAAATGATACATGGAACTGATAAGGATAAACTTGCTGTAAGAAATTGAATTTGCTCTAAGGCTCTATTACAGTCTCACATTAATGAAATGAAACTCTAGCCTATTTTATGCAAGGAATAAAATGAAAAATGCATCCAGTTATTCAAAATGAGCTTCTGAAAACACAGCTACAATTTATTTTCAATAAGCCATTGTGAAATATTTCCAAATAATATAATTGTTTTTAACTGGACAATTTTTTTAGCTAGTGTATATGCTGTCAGCAACAGCTTTGGCCACTGTTATTCTTTAGTTTGTACCTCATACACATTATGCCAATATATGTCCTATGGAGACACAGAAGGTTAACACTCATTAGATGGATGTTCAAAAATTGGCAAAGTTGCTGAAACTAGGGTTGGAAGGGCTTCAGTGCTTCTGTCTTCTGAAAAGCATATAATTAAATGCTTATGCTTCTGTAATAAATAGTTGGATATGCATTAGAATAAATTCTGTGATGGCAGTATTTGGCAAATTTTGATTGGATGGTAAAAATACAATTTCAAGAAGTGCCTAAATAAGATGCTTAATTTGGGAGTGTGTGGAAGTTTGGTGTAGTGGTTAAAGGTGCTGGGCTGTAAATTCTTATTCTCCATTAGGTATGGAAGGTTCCTGAATAACTTTGATCCTATCATTTTCTCTCAGACCCAGGCAATGGCAAACTATTTCTGAAAAGATGGCCAAGAAAACTGCAGTGATTTGTCCAAGCTTATATATGCCTTTGAGTTAGCCTTATTTCTAGCTTCTTCCTTTAGAGATTCTTCTTACAGGACAACCTGATATTAATGGTGGAGGAAGAATTCAGTTAAACATTGATGGTTGTCACCCAGCTTCTTACCTTTCCTTTCTAGGGCTTTTCCCAAGAAAAGTTGGAATAGTCCAGAAGAGCAGGCTTTTGTAACCATCATCTATTTGCCTGTCCACTGTTCTGAAAACCATGTAGTACATCCTACAGGATTGTTTTTCCCAGTAATTCCAATTAACTTTGAATAGATAAATAGAATATGTAAAACTGAAGAACATTTAAATGCATGTGAGCATGAAGGAGTGGAGTGATGCATATCTAATGAACTAGCTGATAATTCAGTGAGTTGTTTTTCTTTCTTTTCAGCCTCAAGAGATGTTTAAAAGGATGGTGGTTTACAATTCATCATTTAAAACTAACAAAAAACAAGTAAAATCCTATTTCCTTTTTGCATATGTGTGTGATATTAGTGAGCTGTCAGAGTTTTATCTTTTGTTTCTGTCTCATAATATTAAGATAAAGATGCAAATAGCAAGCTTTGTTTTTTTTTTCAATGAATGCATGCAGTTCTGCTAGATTATGAAGAAACTGGCTATGAATACAAAAAGACCTGATGCTGTAAATTCTTCAGTCATTTGATATTACTAGTGACTCTTAGACCTTTTCATTCAAATATAACATAACATAAGGAATATGGATATTTTTTCCATTCAGTTCTATCTTATTTCTACTAGACCCTTTGTTGAAATTAATTGATATCATTCAGAAAATGTGGTTTGGTAATTAATGAGGAAAATGATGGATTGCATGAATCCACACAGAATGGCCAAGGTGGCATAAATGAGTTCTCAAATTAGTAAATTTGTTGCAGCTGTCTTTGCCAGTGGTTGTAATTAAGGTTGGATTTTGTAAAAGAGTATATTCTGTTTTAATCTTAGCTTTTCTAGTATTCTTGGTTAATTGTCAAAGATGCTTATATTGTTTTTTCAAAGACCGTCAAAGGTTTACTGGTGTAGGCTTTCATGGCTAATATCTGTTGGGCAATGCTGGACTTCAGGGTTTTGTAACTGGGGTCTAGAAAATAGATTTCCTGATGTTTCGCCAGCAACTGTGGCTGCCATATACAGAGGTTTGTGCTAGGCAGACCACAGGCAACTGAGCAGGGGCTGAGTGCGGTCCCTCTCAATCTTTATTTCCCAAACCATAATTGCTGCCCAATCAGCCCATTCAGTCCCTTCTGCATCACACCTCTGATGATGTCAGCCAGTTGCTGGCTAAACCCTGATGCCCAACTGTCAAAGATTCTTACTGTGTAAGAAACACTAGGTAGGAAAGAATGAAGTGAGTGATTCACAAAGCCATTGTTTCTTGAGGGGAGCTGGACCTATTGATGCTAATCCTGAGAGTCTCAGGAATGTTTGCTTATCCTTGCTCTCAAGATACCATTACTGCGTGTTACTGTGAACTCTCCATGTATGTTGCCAGGCCTACAGGCATTAACAAGGGGCAAATAGACCAAAATGGCAATAGGTGTGTAGAACATCTAGTCCCATGTTGTAATGCAATGCATTATGGTTTTGGGAAAGAGAAGAAGAGAAACTGTCTAGGAAACAATCAGAGAAGATGGGCAGGAACCCTAATTGCTTAACCATCACAGAAAGAACCTGAGAAGGAACCTGCCCTAATGGATCAGGAAGTTAAACGTGATGGACTTGCAAGATTCTGTTAATGTAGCTTTACAGTAAAATAGAATTATTTTGTAAAGTCCTGTTTCCTGTTTGGTTTATCTGGGAGGGTTTGACATCAATTTTGCATGTCTGAAAGTCTTTTCAATCCTTCTAAGTTTCTTTCTATGTCTGTTATGTGATCGAGGGCTTCTGGCCCTCTTCTCTAATTGTTTCATGGCAGCATCTCTCCTGCTGTTTCCTCAATGCCCCTAATGCATTCAATTGCACCTACCAAGGGTGAAAAATATTAATGATTTTTAGAAGGAACAAAAGGGTTGTATAGATCTAAGGATTTGTTTCATGTTGAACAAGCAGTTGTCAGGGAGACATCTAAGTTTAGTGCTATGTATGTTAAATTCCTATGTAACACTTCATCACTGTTACCCACTGTAGCTGCCCACTCTCTTATAAATACTTTATTTTTTCCAACCAATAATGAACAAAAGGACACCACTTCACATCTTTGTTTTACGTTGATTATGCTGTGGAAATTGAAAGCTTGCAGGCAATTCAAATGAGTTACATAAAGGCTTTCTCTGTGGAAGAGAAGTTGTAGCTATCCTGCATTTTGAGGCAACAAGCACCTGTTATGTGCTGTTCTTTTTTATGATGTTATTTTAACGGATTGTTCATATTATTTTGATGAGCAAAGCCTACAGCAAAATATTGGTGAAAATTGTTCTAGACCATGTCTGTCAAACTAGATACAGCTGGATACTGTTGTGGCTTGCCCGAGTCCCATGCAGCCGCCCATGGATCCAGAGGACCAAGAGCCGACTGAGGCGTGGCAATATCGTCCTGTGCACCTGGCACCTGAGTCAGATACCGAGGGGGACTCAGTGCCAGAGGATGACAGCCAACCAGGGACTTCTGCACCTCCTCAGTTGGAGCTGAGTGACTCAGGAGAAGAGGAGGAGCCTCTGCTTGATGCTAGGGCATGCAGGGCAGCTAGCAGGCAGGAGGAGGTCTCCTTGCGTGTAAATCTGCAGGCTGATTGGCCACGCCATAAGGCTATTTAAGGCTTCAGCACGCTGAAGCCGACGCTGGAAACAACTTGTTGCATTTTCTCTGACCACGTCCTGCTGCTCTTGGGATTTCTACGGCTTTGATTTCTGGCCTTTCAGTTGCTGCACGGGCTTTTTGCCAACTTCTGTGAATTACTGATAACGGAGGAACTAATTGCCTGTTTACTTTGGGGGTTTGAATTCTGGCCAACTTTATACCGGACTTTTGGCACGACGGACTTTCTTGTTATTTAAGGACTTTAAAATCTAGCTACTAAGAATCCTTTATTAGTAGTAAAAGGGTATTATTTTGCAAACAGTGTGTGTGCGTCATTTCGTAGGGCTTGCCGTACTAGGACACAACAGATATGGCCCGCGCAGGCTACGCCCACCCTGGGTCTGCAAAGGCAAAAAACATCGTAATATGTCACAATCAAGCCCGCAACGCAATCAAGTTTGACACCCCTGTTCTAGACCAACTAAAGAAGACAAGGCTTTATTTGTTTTTTTATTGCAGACATCATTAGATCATCCTAGAGATCATTAGATGTTGTAACTTTTTCTTTCCATAAGCAGTGAAGGGCTATGGGAACTTGGAACTACCATTTTCATCTCTGTCAGTATTCTGGTTATAGAGGAAAAAGGATAGGTTGGGGACTTGGTTCAAAATCCTCTTTTCCTTTGAGACTCCCAAAGCAAAAACCAGCATACTAATAGCAATAACACTTAGACTTATATACCGCTTCACAGTGCTTTTACAGCCCTCTCTAAGTGGTTTACAGAGTCAGCATATTGCCCCCAACAATCTGGGTCCTCATTTTACCGACCTCGGAAGGATGGAAGGCTGAGTCAACCTTGAGGCTGGTGAAATTCGATCTGCCAAATTGCAGGCAGCCAGCAGTCAGCAGAAGTAGCCTGCAGTACTGCACTCTAACCACTGAGCCACTGTGGCTCAATGGAAGGGAAAAGAGCTATGGTAGCAAATCCAAATATGTATGCCTCCAGGCATTCCCTCTTCCATTCTGTCCTCATGGTAACAACACAATAAAGAAGAAATAGCAGAAGCTAAACCACAACACAGATTCTTCCCGCATCTAACCATACCTGTCTGAAATTCGTCTATGAGTGGCTTCTCTTTTTGTCATAAAACACAAGGGCAATTTTGGGCTTTTGAAATTCTGGCATGATCCAAGGCACCCGTAGGAGTCTCTGCACCATATTTATTTCCCAAAGAATGACTCTTATAAATCAGAGCTATAGAGCTGGAGTTCATGAGGAGAGCAGATAGCAAGGAGAAAACGAGATATGATTAAGCCATACTAAAATGAATAAAACAGCTCTATTCTAGAAGTGTTGTTCCTGTTTAGTTCTGCTGTTAGGATTTGTTCCTAAACATTTAAAAAAATTAATTGTTTATTCTAATATCAAGAATGCATTCAAAGCTATCCCCCGCCCTCACCTGGGCTCTTCTGACCGTCTCTCAGTGCTGCTTATTCCAGCATATAAACCCTTATTACTCAGAGGGAAACCTACAGAGAAGCAGGTACAGATGTGGGCGGAGGGAGCATTAGAAGATTGCTTTGAGTGCAGGGATTGGGACATGTTTAAAGAAGCGGCAACAGATAACCAACATATAAACATAGAGAAGTATGCCACCACTGTATCTGCATATATTCAAAAGTGCATTGAGGTTGTCTGAGTGGTTAAAAACATTGTTGTGAGGGCTAATGAAAAACCATGGTTGACATATGAGATTCGCAAGATGTCAAAAGCACGGAATGTGGCTTTTAAATCTGGCGATATGATGGCACTTAGAACAGCCAGAGCTAATTTGAGAAGTGCCATAAAAAGAGCAAAGCAAGCCCATTGTCAGAAAGTTCAGAACTTTTTTCAGTACCCGACGAACTCCAGGCATATGTGGCAAGGAGTCCAGGCCATTACAGATTATAAGGTGGCTCCATCGAGTTGCAAGGGTGACACACATTTTTTGGAAGATTCGAAGCATGAAATAAAGACCCCTGCAAGGAAAGCTGTACCCCATCCTGATGAGCAAGTGCTTAGCTTTGATGTTACCTCAGTCCAGAGGACATTGTGGAAAGTTAACATTCGGAAGGCAGCAGGCCCAGATAATATCCCCGGGCGTGTTCTTAGGGAATGTGCAGACGAGTTGGCTTGTGTTTCTTACAGATATTTTCAATCTTTCATTGCAGCAGGCAGTGGTCCCATCATGCTTTAAGACAGCCATTATTTTGCCAGTGCCAAAAAAGTCTACAATTATGGGTCTCAGTGATTGCCATCCAGTTGCACTTACATCCATCATTATGAAATGTTTTGAGAGGTGATAAAGGACATTGTTGTATCTAGCCTCCCTCCAGCATTTGACTCACTTCAGTTTGCTTACTGTCCAAATCACTCCACAGAGGATGATATTTCTTCTGTTCTCCATCTGAGCTTGGCGCACTTAGAGGAAAGAAATACTCATGTGTGAATGCTGTCTACTTCAGTTCAGCGTTTAATACACTTGTTCCTCAGCATCTAGTAGACAAACTGGGCCTTTTAGGCTTCAATACTCCTTTGTGCAACTGGATTCTTGATTTTCTTATTTCTAGGCCCCAATGTGCGAGTTGGCACTAATATTTCTAACAATATTTTCTTGCGCACAGGTTCTCCTCAGGGCTGTGTCCTAAGTCCGCTATTGTTCACCCTGTTGACCCATGACTGTTGTGCTAGGTTTGTCACCAACTATATGTGAAGTATGCAGATGATACAACAGTAGTGGGCCTTATTCAGGACAACAATGAGGATGTTTACCACAAGGAGGTAGAGGGTTTGATGAACTGGTGTAATAAAAACAGCCTTGTTTTAAACGTTGGAAAAACTAGAGATCATTGTCGATTTTACAAAAGGCAGGCACAGCCACACACATCTGAGTATTAATGATTCACCTGTGGAGGTGGTTAGCAGCATCATGTTTCTGGGTGTGCAGCTAATGAGTAGGCTGGCTTTGTCACTCAACAGCAAGACACTGGTGAAGCGAGTACAGCAGCACCTGCATTTTCTGTGTTGCATGAGAAAAGTACATCTTCCTTCCCTTGTCCTTACCACTTTCTATAGAGGGACGATCGAGAGCACCCTGTCATATTGCATTACACTCTGGTTTGGAAGCATTACTGCTTCGGACAGGAAGGTGGTACAGGGAGTGATGAGAGACAGAGAAGATTATTGGCAGTTCACTTCCATCTATCCAGGACATAGCATATCAGTGATGCTTGACCAGGGACTGCAGTATTGTCTGGGACACTATGCATCCTCTTCACAACCTGTTTTCCTTGTTACCTTCTGGGAGGAAGCTTCGTGGTATCCAAAGCAGAACATCTAGATTCAGTCACAGTTTTGTTCCATAAAGCATCAACCTTCTGAACTCTCAAGTTTCCTCTTGCTGCTAAATATTCTAAATGGTCTGTGATTTTATATATATACAGTTGCAAGAAAAAGTATGTGAACCATTTAGGATTACGTGGATTTTGGCATGAATTGGTCATAAAATGTGCTCTGAACGGCATCTAAGTCACAACAATAGAAAAACACAGTCTGCTGAAAAGAATACTACACACAC
>QLTV01000972.1:869827-895330 GCA_003457575.1 Thermophis baileyi
CTATCTATCTATCTATCTATCTATCTATCATCTTGTGCCCCACTGATTTTATTGTAAATAGGAAGCTCAATTATGGTATCTGTAATTGCAGTCTTTTAAATATAGCAATGGCCTGAAATGTTAGCACAAGGATTCCAGCCACAGTTATGTCATAACATAGTTTAATTCCTTGCCTACGAAGTTCAGTGGAGCAAAGCAGCTGAACTGTGAAACAGGAAGTTTTATGTTTCACAGATTTTAAAATGTTTGTTTGCTACAGAAGATTGTTGATGAGTTAAATAAATACGCTTTACAAATGCTTTCTACTTTGTGTTTCTCGTGACAGTCAGCAGTCCAATGTCCTGCTTTTAATTCCCACATGTTCTACTCTAATTATGCTAGAGGAGTACAAAGGTCTTAATCAACATTTATCTAGCTCATGTTGGATGGATTAAAATAAATGGTCAATCTAAATGTGAAGACCAAATTCAGGAAACCTTCAGATTAAATTATCTAACTCTTGTGTTCTAAAAGATAGATCTAACCTTAAAAGCTTGTGTGATTTAATGTCAGGAGGAACATACAATTTATCTCTTTCTTTCTGGCTTTTCTTTCTTACTTCTTTCATTTGATCACTATTTTTATTTAGAACCTACTATGCATGTATTTGATTGCCAACCTTATTTTCAGGGCTTCCAAAAATATGTGGAGGACTTTGATCCCTACACCATGGTAAGAAGTGTAAATTGTAAGTGACCAAGGGGGAAGGGCCTATGGCTTAGTGGTAACTCACATGCTATGCATGCTGAACATCCCACATTCAGTGTGTGATATCTACCCAAGAAAAGCCTTGCTTGGTTAGATGAAAGTCCTGCCAAACCAACTGGAAAAACCTGCCAATCCAGCTGGGTGACATAGTGGTTATCCAAATGTACCCAGAAGCTATCAAGTAGGATGCAAAATGTATACTTTTTCAGCATTGCTGTCTAGCAATTGTTATTAAAGCATATTCGCTTTGATTCATTTTCCTTTACCATTTCTCCTCATATTTAACACATTTTCCACATCATTCATATTTTTATACTATTCTGTAAGGTTCCCCTTTATTCGTCTTCTGAGGTGAAAATGCCACCAAATTGTAATATTTCCTCATAAGGAGGTGATTTTGATTCAATAATTTTGGTGCAAGTGGGGTGGATAAACCCTTGGATATCAGTACTGAGATACATGGACTAATGAATGATCTCAGTATAAGGCAGGATCTATGTATTTCCCTTTTTGTAACAGAGATTGCTTACTGACATTTGTTTAATTTTGTTTAGTTTTCACCAGACCAGATTATGGGAAAAGATGTACGACTCCTTCATATAAAAAAGGTACTGTTTATGATGGAAGAAAGATATTGTACTGTAATTACTACACTCAGTAGAGGAATTCCATTTCACAAAATTCAGAGATGAGCCTTCCCACTGAAAAGATAAACACTGAAAATTAAGCTCTGATCTCAGCTGCAGCTATGATACATTTATTCTTGTATTATGAAGGACAGCTTCATTTTTCAGCTTAGTTGTTTCTTCATTCATTGGCTTTGAGTCAAATCAAATCTTTATTACGGCCATAGACCAGCTTGTTGGCATGGAATATTATGCCATTGAAAGAACAAGCAAACAAAACCTATGAGGGGAGTGGGCAAGCACAGAAAAAGTGCCCAAACATGCAGTACGTGGGTGACAGATGAACACATGAATACATGTCTGTAATTACACAATTTAACACTCATTCATTGACTCTTCACTGAGCTTGAGAACACTGGGAGAACCTTCTAAATGAACCTGTCTGATCTTAGGAAATTCTTTACATGTTCACTTTCCAATACTTCTGCCTTTTGAAAAATGGATAGATACAGTGTGCAATAAAGCCTTTTCAGTGATGATGCGTCATTCGTAGAGTATCTTTCTCAGATGGCATAAGGATGGCAAAGGATGGACAACCATTCTTTAGTTTTTGGACAATTAGCTAAGATTCTATTTTTTTCCTCTCTGAGGCTTTTAATCGCATCTGTGTTGCTGTGCTTACTTGTTCCTTCTGACTTAATAAGATTTTAAATATTTTCTTTGGTTAACACTGCTGACTGTGCTATTTTCATTTATTCTATCTAGTGCTTTTCTATTATAATTTCCATTGTAAAGCTTGATATCATTTTTATAGAAAAGTAATACATAAAGATTATACACATTGGTCTATCCACCAGTGGAACTGTGGTAAACCAGTTCTCCCTTTACCTACAAATCTGGTTTAGAGCAAGAAGGGGAACTCATTTTGTAAGTTCATAATAGAAAATTAACTAGGAAAGTATATAATGTTTAATTCAAGAAAGAGTGGTTGACAAATACTGTATATTCATTTTTTTTTCCGAACTCTTTAATAGGAAGGATCATTAGACCTTGCAGTAGAAGGTGGCATTGATTCCCCAGTTGGAAAACTAGTGGTGTCTGCTATTTATGAGGATGGTGCTGCAGACAAGCATGGTGAGTATCTGCTAAGAAAAAAGCTGGAATATAAGGCATCTTAACACTTGTTAAATAAAGTCAGCTTTAACTAGGCATTTTCCAGAAGTGCAAATTATATCCTCAGATTGGCATAAACTTATTTCTAAAATATTTACACTTAAATTAAGACTAAGTATTTACAGTTTTCTCCAATTTTCTGAATGCTGTGGGGAAAATTATGGCGAGAACAAAGTTGCATGATCTAATTTGTTGGTGCATTGGGAAATGATTAATTCTTCCTGTCATGTGTTCTTCTAACTGCTCAAATACAAAAATGTTTAATAAAATTTAGATGTCTCAATAATGTATATAAATATTTGAGATAGGCACCAATATAAAAGTTTAAAAAATAAAATGTGCTATTTTAGAAGATAACACCAGTGACCCTACCTTCATCTGTTCCCTAAATACCTTCAACAATATTGCTATTGTGGCGTCTGGTAAAATAAATGAGATTGGAACACTAATATGTTTTAATGTTCATTATTAATTCAGAATGAAGATAAACAAGAACCACATATAATAAATGGTATAATTAAATAAGGGTAGTGTCATATGTCATAATTTAACATTGTGATAATTCAATTTTAGAAGCTTCTAGTAGAAAAAATGACAGCTTACAGAAAAACATTTCTTGTGTAGCCAAACAAAATACCTTATACAGCTTTTTTATCTTCTTTTTTGTGGAAGAAAAAAAAAATCAGAGGAGAACAAAACAGAAATATAGGAGGGTTAGAAGTAATAAATGTTACTTTGCATGCAGACACTAGTTATCTCTATTTTTATTATTACATTCATTCTGAAAAGTGTTTTAGTGGTTAAAGTATCAGATAGTGATGATGGAGAGTGAGGTTAAAATCCCTAACCAGCCATGACATTCATTGGAAGATTAGGGGCCAATTATGGTATCTCATCCTAGCCTACCTCTCAGGTATGATAAATATAATCTTGTTTGGAGGAGGGTTTGAATGTAATATATATACAGTATATAATAATCTTGCCTGGTATGACCCAGATCTTACCATTCAGATTCTCATTTTCAATAACAATTTCAATAGAAGAAAGATAATATGGATTTGCTTATTCCTTTGCCCTTTATTTCCTTTATCAGGAGGTATTGTGAAAGGAGATGAAATAATGGCTGTAAATGGCAAGATTTTGTTGGATGCTAAGCTGGATGAAGCTCGGGCAGCTCTTGCGAAAGCATGGAATGTGGGAGGAGTAAGTTTGTTTGTTTGTTTGTTTGTTTGTTTGTTTGTTTATTATATTTGTATGCCGCCCAACTCCCAAAGGACTCTGGGCGGCTGGTAAGTTGGAAGGGATGAGTCTCATCTCAAAATTACATATCGGATATCCATTTTTCCCAAGAAGTGGCAATAAATAATTTCTAGCCTACTGATAAATTTATATTAAAAATTAATAACTTATAGCTATTATACAGGCTAGCTCCAGGAATAGTATACAGGAATGATAACAAACATAAGGACCATCCAACTCCTGCCAACCAAGCAGTTTGAAAGCATGCAAATGCAAGTAGATAAATAGGTACTAGGTAACAGCATTCTGTGCACCTTGGCATATAGTCATGCTGGCCACATGACCATAGAAGAATCTTCGGACAATGCTGGCTCCCTTGACTAAGAAACGGAGATGAGCACCACTGCCTAGATTTGAACATGACTGTTCAGGGCAAACTTTTTTAATTATCCTCTTAAAACCCTGTAATGAAACAACGAAATATGAAACACGACTTTGCTAAGTAAGCATGGATATTATTAGCAGTCATTACATTTTATTAAAAACTGGTCATTTTAATTATTTTTCAAAATAAAAAATATTCTAACCAAATTACAAGATTGGATAAATAATGAAATAATTGATGGTGCGCAAAAAATATGTGCCAAACAGTCAAATTCGTTTTTTCAATGAAGAACAAAAAGTTCACATGGCCAGTTAAGAACTGATTTATTTAAACATGAAAGCTATAATATATGCAGAATAATTCAGCATTATTTCCATCCCATCTATGCTTCAGAAGAAATTCCCAATGATAGCCATGTGGCTCATCTTTTACATATATTCATATAATATTTCTCAAATAAGACTCTGCATAGAATAGAAATTGCTCTTGGCAAAGGAGAGAGAGAGAGAGATTCTAAATTGCTTCATTTCTGTTTAAGCAAAATGCTTCAGGCATATAATAATCCATTCTTTTAGTATTCCTGAATGTGTGTCAGTACATTGCATGCTCTTCTGACTTGGTGGGATGCTTATGATGAAAGACTGAGGGGATTAGCGAACAATGCAAGAGAGATGAAAGCTTCTGAATGTGGGACAAGGCATTTTTAGTAGCATTGAAAATGGATCTTGGGGGGAAATGAGCATGGAAGGAAATGAAAGAAAGTGGAGTAAGTGCTAGAAGAAAACTTATAAATCCTACTGGCAAAATGATTAATCTCCCAAATGGAATGGAAAAGGGATATAAGGGAAGAAGATGTGAAAACTGTTTGGAACATGATGGGAAATAGGAAAAGGATGCTTGGTGGAAATAAAAAGCAAAAGGGGCACAGTTTGAGAAAAATCTGTATCAGAGAATGAGTGAGAGAAGGTTATTGGATAGTAGAAAAGATATTAGGTACATAAAAAGTAATAGCCAGACAGAAAGAAACAACTTAGATCTGGGCTGTCAAACTCACAGCCTGCGGGCCGGATGTGTCACGCACTGGCCATGCCTACGCCCGATTTAGCGAAGGGGGAAAAAGTCACAATACGTCACGTAACGACGCCGTGATGACACGAGTTTGACACCCCTGACTTAGATTAAATGAAGTAGAGAGAATAAATTACTTCTTTATTGGAGGAAATAAATTGTACTGAAATTGGCAAAGTGGACTAAATAAGGAGCCTCCAGTGGGGTGAATGGAAGTGCAAATAAGAGCTATGAAATTGGGATGAGAGAATGTAAAGAGTATTTTAGAGTTTTGTGTGAGGGAGGAAATGTTAAGAGCAGGTTAGAGATTTGTATAGAAATGATGGTGATGCAATTTAGGACCAGCAACACCGTACCATGGTGACTAACCAGAAAATCACATAATCGTGACAGGCTTATAACCTCACCTCTCATTTAGTTGTTAAATGAGTCACTGAAGTCATTAAAGGAGACATGACATGATTGTGATTTATGTAAGTCCATCTGCTTAACTCTGCTTGTCACAAGCCATTTGGGAAGCAGGCATATATAAGTGATCATATGAGTGTGAGATATTTCAGTAGTCATAAATGTGTACTGATTGCAAAGTGCCTGGATGTTTGTAAATGTGAGGATTGGTTGCACAGCTATTTTTTTTACACTGTGGTAGATTTGAATGGTTACTAAATGAGGCATTAGGTAAGCAAGGAGTAGTCAAAGAGAGGCATTAAAATGAATGCTATAAATGTTAGTGTCCAGGAAAAAAAGGATGAAAAGAGATGATTAATGTGAGAATGTTGGAAAATAATGTAGATGATTCATTTAGAGAAAAATTAGAGCAGTTTATGAAGACATATTTGTTTAATGTGCTTGTGAAAGCTGCTAAAGTTTGGAAGAATGCTGTTATTATTTCCATACACAAAGGGGGGGGGGGAGTACCAAGATTGAATGCAAAAACTACTGGGGGAATAGTTCGTTAAATCTGCCTGTGAAAATGTTTGGCAGAATTCTGATAAGGGTATGAAAGTGACAAAATGAGCAAAATTTCAGAAGTGCAAAGCACTGCTTTGTACTGGGATGGGTTTAGAGTTAGGGTTAGGATGAAGAAAGAAATGTTTATTTGTTTATGGCCATTGGCTTGTGAAGAATGAATGCTTATCAAAAAAAATAAAAATGTGTGTAAGATCATACTTCTGTCCATTTTGTTATATATAGAAGTGAAAGTTGAAAGTCGCGAAGAATGTCAGGTAACTTAATTCAGTGGAAATAGGGATTCTTAAGAAGTATTTGTAGTAAAACAAGAGATAAGGTCAAGAATTAGTGAGTATTTTAATTAATGTAGGTTGAATACAAAAGCATAAAAGAAGTATTTTGAGTTGCTTTGGCAACAGAAAGGAAATTAATAATGATTCATTTCAAAACACATAGATCAGAAAGAGTGAATTAAGAGGGAAGACTAAGAAGGCTATACTTGAATGGAATTGATGAAACCTCAAAAGAGAGAGGTGAGAACTTGAAAAAAGAAAAGGCAATGTATGAAGCTATTTGGTCAAAAAAGCCAGTTTGAGAACCAGTTTGGTCTAATGGTTAAAGCACTAGGCTAGAAAGCAAGAGATCATGAATTCAAGTCCCATCTTAGCCATGAAAAGCCAGCTGGTGACTTTGGGCCAGTTACTCTCTCTCAGCCCAAATTACTGTACTTCACAGGTCATTGTTGTGAGAAAATAGGAGAAGGAAGATGTGTTGGATGTGTTCGCTGCCTTGAGTTATTTGTAAAAATAACAAAGGCGGGATATGAATGAATGAGTGAATGAATGAATGAATGAACGAACGAACGAATGAACGAATGAATGAATGAATGAATGAAAGAAAGAAGTGAAGAATTATCTATATTATTCCCTTTTATTTTTATTGCCTCATAACTGAATTAATCTGGCACAGTTAATCTTTCTGTACTTTCCATAATGTTGCTTATTACAAAAGGGGGAAAGTGGTGGGGTATGCTCACTGTTTTCCATACCACGTTTTCATAGCAAGCAACCGTCTTAATGTGTTGTATAATGAAACCATACTCTGAAGATGTAATTTTTCATTCCCTGATCAATTACATATCATATTGATTAAGCATTTCTTCCACAGGATTGGATTGACTTGGTCATTGCAGTGTCCCCTCCCAAGGATTATGATGATGAAATGTAAGACTTCTGTATTCACAGACATAAACTAGATTATCCTTTTATTCAATTTCAATTGAAGTCCTTAAGTGCATCTCTAGTTATTAACTGTTAAGCAAAATGTAGTCAAACTGGATATATTTTTGACAAAGGAAAATTAGCTACTAATCCATTTGGAAGATAGAGACATCTGAAGAAATAGGTTGAGAGGAAAATGTATCAGTAAAAATGTACAAGACCAGCTAGTAATGGAATACTGTAGGAAAAAATTATCAAGATAACAAGTAGAGAAGCCTTTAACTTAAAGGGCAATTATACATCTGTACTTTAACAGTAAATCTCTGTGGTTTATTTATATCTACTGAAGCCCAAACTCATCTCAAATATTGATTCGCAGTATCAATAGAAGTAGAAGATGACTCCTTGGTATCATAAATGAGACTGGCTGTTAAAAATTAGCATTAATTTTATATACATTTTATGTAACAATGGTGGGGGGGAGGGATGCTATTACAGATTTTTTAAAATCAAATCTAAATGCTCCTTCTTTTAAAAGCCACTGCAATCCTGAAAGTATGTTTAGGCTTAGAGACCTGCAAAAAAAAAACAGCTTCCATCTTTATTTAATATTTCACATTTTGTGTGTTTAGTGCTGCTGATCCTTAATAATCCATCAATCCCAAACCAAATGGAAAGGCTTTGGAGGGCATGCATTTGTGTGCAGAGCATGGCTTTTCCTGCCTCTGTAAACAGTGCAACATTTTCCCATACGTGATAATGGATCTAAACTCTTTTTCATGCCAATAATAAGCCCATCAAAACGTTCTTTCTGTTGTAACATCTCTATAAAAACAAAATTGATTACATTTTCTTAATTTGTACTAACCATAATCCTGTATTAAGAATAATCCTATATTACAAAATATTTATAAAATATAAATAGTGGCATTTTCTTTAGCTGTTCAAGTTTGATGTGAATTTATCCACTTCTTGTAAGCTATCTTTTCCATCTAGGTTATTATTTAATGTGTCCCCCCCCCAACAAGTACTTCTCAGGATTGGATGCATTTCCATCACACATCAACAAATGTGTTGTGCTGTTGTGCATGTACTAGATTTTTCTAGAAAAGTCTAGAAAAAAGCTATTCTTAAGTTTTCCTGTTTTCAGAATGTACCAATATCTGCAGAGTTTATACTTACCTTGCTTTTCAACTTCCATGAAAATCAGTCTAGTATTTAAATATCTTGGAACTGGACTGTCAAAAACAAATCTTACTGTTCACAGTGGGCTTTGACTATTATTCACAGTGGATGTTTGTTTTGTTTTGTTTCGTTTGCTTTTTAATTTTCTTTTTCTTCTGTTATATTCCAATGAGTTATCTAAATATTTTTTTCATATATTCCATTTGATATAATTTTCCAGCAGCTCAATCCTATAATACCCTATTTAGAAGTACACATAATTACATTTGTAGGGAATTGATTCCCAAGGAAATGTTAGATCCACCACTCTTAAAGCAACAGAAAATTATACAAGAAAGGGAGTCACCCAAATTTAATATGTGAGATTTCCTTCTTTGTAAATATGCATAGAGACACACACTGTGTTTATGATACCTAAGGGGGAAAAAATCCATACTAATGTGGTAATTCCAGGTCCAGTTGCTTAGGTCCAGTCTAGCGGATTGGTCTAGAACAGGGGTCACCAACCTTTCAGACCTCAGGGACCACTAAATTCATAATTTTAAATCCCGCGGACCACTAATATGAATCCAGCACGCCGCTCGCTGAAGCGCCTGGACTCCTAGTGACGGGATGGGGTCCTTCAGGCACTTAGCTTGGCCGCCTGTTTCTGCAACCTTAGACACTCAAAGAGCCATTTGGACCAAATTTCTATCTATCTATCTCCTGATCTTTCATCTCTCTCTCTCTCATCTCTTTCTCTCTTCTCTCTGTCTCTCTTTCTGTCTGTCTGTCTCTCTTTCTCTCTCTCATCTCTCTCTGTCTCATCTCTCTCTCTGTCTCTCTCTCATCTCTCTCTCTTTCTCTTTCTTTCTCTCTCTGTCTCTCCCTCTCCCTCTCTCACACACATCTCTCTCTTTCTCTCTCTGTCCATTTCTCTCTCTCTCTCTTTCTCTCTCTCTCTCTCACACACACACACATCTCTCTTTCTCTCTCTCCTCTCTCTCTGTCTCTCTTTCTGTCTGTCTGTCTCTCTTTCTCTCTCTCATCTCTCTCTGTCTCATCTCTCTCTCTGTCTCTCTCTCATCTCTCTCTCTTTCTCTTTCTCTCTCTCTCACATCTCTCTTTTTCTCTCTCTGTCCCTTTCTTGCTCTCTCTATCTCTCTCTTTCTCTGTCTCTCTCTCTCTCTCTCTCTCTCATCTCTCTCTCATCTCTCTCTGTGTCTCATCTCTCTCTCTCTTTCTTTCTTTCTCTGTCTGTCTCTCTCTGTATCTCTCTCTTTCTTTCTTTCTTTCTCTCTCTCTCTCTCTGTCTTTCTCTCTCTCTCTCTCTCTCTCTCTCATTCTGATTCTCCGGTGCTCTCCAGGTCTCGCAGGCACTTCTTCAGGCTTTGTTGGTGCTGTACGCACCTCAGTTGCTCAGGGAGATGCACGACCTGCTCTCCGCCCCGAGACACTCGCCCAACCCAGCTGCGGCCAATGCTCCGCATCGTAATGGGCTCCAGGAGGAGGAGAAGACACCATCTCCCCCACTGTGAAGCGCGTTAAATTTAACTGTGCTGCACAAGACGCTGCGAGAGCAGCGGGCAGGCCATGTAGGTACCAACAGCAGCAGCAGAGAGAAATGGCCGGGCCAGTGTCTCGGGGCGGAGAGGAAGTCGCGCGTCTCTGTGAACGACCGAGGTGCCTGCAGCACCAAAAAGGGCCAGAAGAAACGCCCGCGAGACCCAGCAAAAGATGAAGCAAGTACAGGGGTGCTTCGCTCCCGCTCTGAAATATGGAGCGAGTCTCCATCCCCCGCCCTTACCTTCTCAGGCCAGGCGAGGAGTGACTGGGAAGAGAGGGTGAGGGGCGGGGCCAGCCACTGGTGGGTTCAGTCAACAGGGAGCCACAGCAGGGAGACGAACACCCATTGCTTCGGCCCACGTGCGCCGCCGCCCCCCCTTGCCGCAACAGCACCATTACCTCATTCCGGCCGGCGAGGTCTGCGCTACTCCTTGCACATTGCACCACCTGCAAAGTTGCACGTTGCATTTACCACCCTCTACGGTGGAGATTTCCAGCCCCACCACAAGCTGCCTGGCCGATCCCATATTCCGGAGCTCTAGTCACAGGACTGGCCCATTGGTCATCCCGGAGCAGCTCCTCCACCCAGGTGCACTGCAGAACACCAAAGTTTTCTCGCAGACCACTGGTTGGTGACCGCTGGTCTAGAAGACCTCCAAGGTCCCAGCTCTGTTATTCTGTGAACTAAGAAAATTATGAAGTTCAGTATCCATTTGGTGGCAAAAGGAAAGTACAAATAAGTCACTCTTTCTTGTGTTGTACAGTACTTTGGGGTTAATTTTCTAACCGTATTTTGGTTGAAGGGATAGCTCATGCAGGTCAACTTAAGAAGAACTGTGTATTTTTCTTTTACCACCAAAAACATTCTTATTCCCACATCCTCACCTTTGCTAACCCTCACTCATCCTTAGTAAATCAGTGGTCTTGTCATGCTGATAAATATTAGTTTCTTGTGAAAAGTAAGGAATAAGTGAAGTAAAGGAAGGGGGTTTTTTGGGGTTCACAGTTTGCTTTTTATGTTATCATTGTTTAACTAGATGGGCATTAACTGTATTTTTGTACTTTGTTCTATTTCAGGACATTTTTTTAACAAAATGAGAGATACCAAATACATCTTTTGAAGAAAGCTACGAATGAATCATCATTCTTACCCAGCTACAAATCTTGGTACAAAAAAGTACAAAAGAAGTACAAACAAAAAGAACACAAGATAATTCAAGTGACACAGGCCAATATGGTTTTACAACAATATATCATGTCATTTCCTCCCATAAGCTATTACTGTTGCTCAGTTATACAGTAACAGCGTATAGGTAAAAATTCACTGTAGGTAATAAAAAAAGACAAATGCTAATTTTAAAACAAAGTGCAATTCATACAAAATCTTGTAGTAACTGTCATCATTACAATGGAGAGAGTCATTTTTTCCATAAGTAATATATTTATAGTCCCATACATAACTGAACAGAAATAAAGTGAAATCAGTGGGACTTATTTTCCAGAAAGTATATATAGAAATGGGGGGGGGACATGAAAAAAGAAAGATGTGGCTGAAAATCAGTTCTATATTCTTTGGGGAATTTTTTTCTCAGTTATAATTTTTTTCTGCACACTTTATGGAAAAAACCTTATCTTTTGCAATTAATTTAAAAAATCTGTCCAATCTATATTCTCTGCACAGATTTGGAAGTGTCACTAAATCTATCATCCTAGGACTTAAAATATACTATTGCAAAATTACCAAGAAATGTAGTGGGACTTTTTTTCCTATGCAAATTGTAACAATTCCCATTTTCTGATTTTAATTTAAAAAATAACTCATCTCTGTTAAGAAATTAACATTATATACTGCTATCTTAGTGATTATTTGATGACATTTCAATTAATTAGATCAGCCAAGAATCCTGTAGCAACAAAGCCCACAGATTCCTATTCAACTTTTATCACAACACCTATTTATCAGAAATAATAAACTTGGCACTATACTGAACATATTTGTTCCTTTCAAAAGAGATTGTAGTTGCCATTATGATGAAAGGAATGGCAGCAATAAAAGGAGAGGAATAATAAAAATGGAGTGGAGTAGGAAAATATCAGTCTGTTGTTGAATAGGAAGAAAAATTGCAGGAAGATTAGCTTCATTTCTCAGTTAGAAAATTAGAAAATATAATTTGAACAGAGTAGTATGCTATATTTCATTCCAGCAATTCCACTTGCAGAATTGCGTTATTTTAAAATTATGCTGGTTTTAAGTCAGTCGGGACATAACTAACTATAATTCCTAAATTGCATTTGTATATACTAGTTTTCAGCAGATTTCCTTTGGATCAGAGTTAAAGCTGTTCATTGCTGGAAAGGCAATTTTAAAGCGATTAAATAATATACTGTTCCTATATTCGGCTAACTTGGCAATCCAAGTTCTGGTAAAATCAATTATACACTTCATGTGTCAGATAAATTATACTAGTGAAATTCTATTGGTTCAGACAAGGGCATCTGCAGAGGTTGGGGTACAAGATGCTACCATCAAGTATTTGCCATATTTTATGTTGTATCATCAGGTGACTGAATTACTTTAAGTAGTTAGAGAAGCATTTGCTTGATGATGGCACTATGCATGTATCATCATTTTGGCATATTCACACTATGCTGCAAAAGCCATTGCTCTGGTTTAATCAAATAATTGCCACTCATGGAAACAAATTTCTCTATATAGATCAGTTTGTGACATTATGGATTACTTGCATAGTAGTTTTTCATATAAGTTTCAAGTTTCATTTATATTTCTATGCCGCCCAACTCCCGGAGGACTCTGGGCAGCTTACAACAATAAAAAACATTATTAAAATATAAAAAAAACTATTAAAAAGAAACATATGAAAAACATTCAAAAAACAACTAAAAACTCATATACACCGTTTCGTGGCCAGATCTCGCCAAATTACAGAGGCAACACTGAGCCAAAAATAATAATTTCCATACTGGTATAAATACTGAATAGATAACATTATAAAATGTGTGTACTTTATTGTAGATGATTATTTTATAATATTCAGGTACTACAGAGTATCAATATTTAATTTTAATGTGAACCACATGTATCAAAGTTTATATTCATGAAATTGTGAAATAGGCATTTTGGAATCAAAGCCCTATATTGTCAATCAAAACAATTTTTCATTAAAAGAATCATACAAATTTATTATGAATAAAATTTTTGTATTTGCAGTTCCATTTCAATTTTATTGTAAATATTATGTTGCCTTTAGTATCCTTTTCTAATTTACTTGTATTTAAAATATTTATTATAAGCAGTTGCAAAAATACAGATTTTGTAAAGATTATGCTTTTGAACTCTATCTTGAATCTAATTGTTAAATGACTAGGTACTCTAAAACAGTGTGACAAGATATGGATAAAAATTTCTTAAACTATATTTTAAGGCAAAATTTTGAGATAAAATATGTATTGCCAAATATATGAACTATTCTGAATTTTAATAGCACTCTGATAGTTATTAGTGAAAGACCACTCACATTACTGATATATCAAACAGTCAAAAACCTTTGAGAGCACAATTAAGAAAGACTTACACATTTATTTGTTTGTTTGTTTGGTATTGTAGTGATATTTAGAAATGTTGAAATTGATTTTAAGGTATTTTGATATCTGAAGCGAAGGACATGATATCTACCCCTCTCACCTTTCCATATAAAAAACCCAACTGACTAGCAGTTGAACACATGAGCATCCACAGGGTGGCCTCAAAATCTGCAACGTGAGGGGTGCAGTGTCACTACATGTACAAAAGGAGTGGGCTTCTAATGTGACAACAAACCTGCCATCTCTTAGAGCTTCTGCTGCGGAGATTGTGGAGGACTACCAGTGGCACCAGAGGTGGGTTTCAGCAGGTTCTGACCAGTTCTGGAGAACTGGTAGCGGAAATTTTGAGTAGTTTGGAGAACCGGTAAATACCACCTCTGACTGGCCCCGCCCCCATCTATTCTCTGCCTCCCGAGTCCCAGCTGATCGGGAGGAAATGGGGATTTTGCAGTAACCTTCCCCTGGAGTGTGGAGGGAATGGAGATTTTACAGTATCCTTCCCCTGCCATGCCCACCAAGCCATGCCCACCAGCCACACCCACAGAACCGGTAGTAAAAAAAATTGAATCCCACCACTGAGTGGCACCCCTGTAGTAGGATGAACATTCTCCATTGCACTCAGCTAGGACGTATAGGGTAAGTAGAATGGAAACTCCACCTCTATCTCCCAGTACTTTGCCACCACTTCCTGCTTCTCAGGAACTTCTGTCTGAACTTGCAACCTTATATAATTCCTAGTGGTGGATCAGTCATGGAAAAGCATCCAGATATAGAAGTTTCCAGATTCAGTTCTTGGTATTTCAGATGATTCAACTAAAGATCTCTGCCCTACATTTTTTATCCAAACTATAATAGATAGAATATTAGTCCAACAGAGTAAGCTGTCTTGACAAAATGAATAAGTATCTTAGTTTCTGCATTGTTTCATTCCTAGATTCTGAGCTCATCTTTTCCATACTGCAGCAGATACTGTAATAGATAGGAATAATAATATAAAGATTTCCACATGCAAAGGACCACTGAGTCCCCCCAACTGGAGGAGGAGCAGGAGGAGCATAAAAAAGAGAGAAACACAGTTATACCCAAAGGTATTTTTTTTCAAGAGGCAACTGGACTTTCTGGTTTTTCTTTGAAGACGTTTCACTTCTCATCCAAGAAACTTCTTCAGCTTCCCAGAGCTGAAGCAGCTTCTTGGATGAGAAGTGAAATGTCTTCAAAGAAAAACCAGAAAGTCCAGTTGCCTCTTGAAAAAAGCTCCTTTGGGACAACCATGACCTGGATGACTGAGAATCTCCATAGATAAATGCAGTTGTATGTGATACAGGACCTTAGAGAGCAGAGAAATAGAAAACTGACAAAACAATGGGACCCATAGTAAACTAACACATGAAACTTTTCTTGATAGTATGGACATTCTAAAAGCAATTACAGGACATTTTACTCACAGCATTACACATTGTTGTTCACATAATGTAGTTAACAAATAGCCCTTGGTCATGTATTGTTACTTAGCTAGCATAGTGGTCTTATTGATAATCCAAATCCAGAGCAGCTGCTAGTGGATTAATGGAAACTGGAACATGTAAGTCATGAAGCTTAAATTGGCTTGTGCAAACCAATAATGCAGACTTCAGGCTTACGTGGCACAATAAACCCCAAATCTGGATCGGAAAACAAAGCTTTTTTGGGTCACTGTGTTGTATAACCATTGTGCTGCTGTAGGTATTATATGTATTATATGATGTGCACAAGTTATTGCAACATGGAATAGTCATGCGCAATCAGCCTCCACCCTTTTTCAGAATATTCCAGTTCAGCATTTGCACCTCCAAATTCTCAGAAGTGTGGTTTATGGAGATTCCATGATTACTACTTGGCATTAATTGTTTGATTTCTCAGTTCTTTTTCCCAGAAGATTTTTTTCTGAATTTTTTAGGATTGATTCTTTTCTATAAAAGTTGAATTCCTTATATGTTATTAACTAATTCTCTCTCTTCCTCTGAATTAATGGTACTGTTTTGGCTACGTAAAGAGAGGTAGCCAAAACAGTACCACTCTTAGGGAAAGAGTTTGTTATTGGTCTATAGGCTTATTTCCTTTGAAGCAATGTTTCAAGTTTCTCAGGATAGTTTATTTAATTTAACCTTTTATTTATTTATTTTTTAAAAGCCTTGACATCTGTATTTGAGACAATAATCTAGAGAAAAACTTTCTCACAATAATTAAAAGGCAGTCATTGTCTCTTAGGAATTTCTTGGCCATGCTAGAAGCATTACACATTTTCCAACATGTCCTCACTAAACTCTGAAAGGAAATGGGAATTGCAGAAAACAGTCAAGAATTATATGCCACTGTAAATGCTAAGTAACTTATTTTGGCAAGAATTCTATAGACAAAAGGCTACCTTACTAGAATTTAGGCAGAAATGTAGAAATTGTAAATGTCTTCACACATATGGACAGGGACACATTTGAGACGGAGTTTTTAAGTTCTCTCTCACTGTATTTGCCCAGATGTAGGTAAATTTATTGAAATGACCCTGAGATGTTGATTGCAACACAGTGTGTAAAATGCCACATACATCTGTAAGAATAAGCAATCCTAGAAATTCTTGTTTTCCTCTATTATTTAGACAGCTAGATTACACCACAGAGAAATAATGTTCACATATTTTATAAATTATAATTATTCCCAATGAAATCATACTGTCATACAGTAGAAAAGTGATATTCTTAATCACTTTAAAATGTCAGCAGCATTATTTATTCATTTATGTAATTCTTACATGGCTGCCTATCTGAGTGATCCTAGATGGCCTCAAAACAATCAATAAAAATAATAGAACAGAATTAAAACAGATTACTCCTTCTCTCCCAGTGCCAGACCAGCCAAACTCCTAAACTTGTACCCAAAGAATCATGAATGGAAGGAGAATGCCTCTTATGCTGCTTTTGCACAAGCTAACAAACTTCTCATTGTGTGACTGACAAATATGATAAAAAAAAATAACAAGGTTGTGAAAATTGTCGCAAAACTATACACCACTGCTGTTCTAAACACAATTTCTCTATGCTTAGAGTCATTTTCCTAATGCATAAACTATTCATAAAATAATCTTAATTCTTCTCCAGTAGTTATGCAAACGTATCACAGGGAGGGGAGATGTGCTAAATAATGTTTGGATTTCAGACTTTTTTTTTACTTTTCCAGTCTTGTCTCTTTTCCAGGATGCAGGTCACTGAACTCATTTGCTCTTGGCTTCAATATATTTTTGTTTACTCGTTGCTTAAGAGGAAACTGAAGAGAGAAAGAAAAGGTTTTTTCCAAGGATCATTCAAAGATTTTTTTTATGTGAGACAGATCTGACAATTAAACTGACGTGATTTGGGGTGGAAAAATAAAATAATTTTAATACATAAAAACTTGAAGTGTGTTGAGTTTTTATATTTACTTTATTATTCATAATGTTTTTCCTTTCTTGGGATTGGTGATGGGTGCTAAGAAAGTCCGTTACATAGCTGAGATAATAAAAGGGCAAAACTATCAGACTGTTAGCAACTGTCTCTGTTCTGGTTGCATTAGAATGAAATGCTTTTTAGGCCAGCAATTTTATATAGGAGTTTTGAAAACATAAAAGAGGCAGAGAATATTTATAGGGCACACCACTCCACCTCTTTCTTTTGGACTGTGATTAAAAACACTGGGTTCAAGAGTGTTAACTCAGTTACAAAAGTCAGATAAGAGTTACTGGACATTTACCACTATTTATTTAATATTTCAAAGCTACCTCTAGAGGCCTTATTTAAGTATGTATATGTTTATAAGCTGGTCATAGAAGTCAGGAATGTAAGGATAATCAACTTATTGGGACTGTGCATTTTGAAAATGATTCAAAAATACTTTGTACCTTTTCCAAGCAAGACATCTATCTCAGGCAGGTAAAAATAGTCAAGATGCAATACAAGCTCTGTCATGATACACATACAGAGCAGTAGAGGGTTCTAAAACCCTTTACTACAAGTTCGTGTGTGCGCTCACGCTTGCACTCGCACGCGGTGCTTCTGCGCATGCGCAGGAGCGTCCTGGGCAGGTGGGCGGAACGTCCCGGGCAGGTAGATGGAGCGTCCCACCACCGCCGCTACCGGTTCTAAGAACCGGTCCGAACCGGGAGCAACCCACCGCTGATACAGAGGAGCAGGGCTTTGATCACATCGTTGTGGCAACATCTTGACTTTTTTACTCTCTCCTTTCAGAAATCCCTGATTTAGCAACTATTTAATAAATTTGTGCCTTGCTTTTCCGTTCCATGTGAGCCTGAAAAAAAAACCTGCTTCCTTTAGGGCCCTCAAAAGCTGGCGGCCAACTGCCTTCTTCACCACTTTCTCTTAAAGGGAAGAATGGATACAGGACAAAAATAGATCCAAGGAATCTACTCTTAAGGGAGCTGCATCTCTCCCTGCCACCTCTTTTCTGGTTTCTGGAGACCCCTGAAGAAAGTTGGTCTGCCTGAATGGGTAGTAAAGACATGCATGGGAGAACCAAATAATTTTTAAAGCATGAACAGCCCTAGAAATTGTAATCATACATACATTTGGGGTAAAATGTATTCTGGAAGTCCATGTTTGAACCTGGAGGCAAAAAAAAAAAATATGCAGGAAGGAACAAAGTACAAAAGAGACAAAGAGGCTGGCTGGCAAAAAGCTTCAAATAAAGGAAAATGTTTTGAAGCAGCAGCAAGAGTGAAGACAATGAGCCAGATTATTAAAAACCTGGATTTTAAGATTTTACTTGTCTTTTTCATAGCCAGACCAAATGCAAAAACACACGGTAGCACCAAAGGAAAACAAAATACGCTTAACTTATATTAAGAACGCTGTTGGATCACATGTCATAAGGTAATCATGCCGACGTTGCTCTCCATCTGGATACAATGTGATTCAGCTTATTTACACCTCCTTGAAATGACAGCAGAAATGAAAAGCAGACCAGAGTCAATATGCAAGCCAAGCTCACTCCCCAGCAGACACGGCATCTTTTATATACATATGTTTCTAAATAAGGTAGTGCAGAAAATTTCCACTGACCCTTGAGTTATCACATTGCTATCAGAAATCCTGCTCTTTTGCAAGGTCAGTGCCTTGTTAACTTTATAAATGAAGACTCTATTCTGTCCAAGCTCTGGAACTTCCTAGAAATTTTCCCCAAGTGAAAAGACTGTAGTTTGTTCCGGATAATCATTTTCCTGCATCCTAATTAAGACCATTAAGTATTTTGTTAGAAGAAAGTTAGACAACATGCTTGGCATGATGGGAATACCTTAAAACTACAGTATACTTGTAGAATCAGAATAATAACAACTGAGAAAAATATTTAAGCTGTGTTCCAATTTATGTTTTTTACAGCAATAGCAATAGAACTTAGATTTATATATCACCCCATAGTGCTTTACTTTACAGCTTTGCTGGCTGAGGAATTCTGGGAATTGAAGTCCACAAGTCTTAAAGTTGCCAAGGTTGGAGACCCCTGCTTTACAGCACTCTCTGGGCAGTTTACAATGTCAGCATATTGCCCCCAACAATCTGAGTCCTCATTTTACCGATCTTGGAAGGATGGAAGGCTGAGTCAACTCTAGCCCATCTGGATCGAACTCCAGGCTGTGGGCAGAGTTAGCCTGCAATACTGCACTTTAACCACTGCACCACTAGGGCTCTATATATAGGTTAATTACAATTTTTAAAATACATATGCAAAATAGTTAAAAGAGAAATGATATTATGACTTAGAAAAATATATTTCAAAAATGTTAAACAGAAAAGGAAACTATTTTCAAAAACATTTTCATCAGCACTGGAAAAGCACTGGGGGCTGAAGGGAAATTGTGATTAAAAAACACACCTTGCTTTTTTAGGAAACATCATGCAGAACAGGGGTGTCAAACTTGCAGCCCGCGGGCCGGATGCGTCACACGCTGGCCATGCCCACCCCCGGTTGAGTGAAGGGGTGGGGGGAAGTCATGATATGTCACGTGACCACATGTTGCCGCGAGTTTGACACCCCTGATGCAGAATAAGGTAACATAATCATGATCCCTCTATGTTTGCTAATCAGATATCTCCCACTCCAGAGAAGATTGTCCTGTTTAGCTTGGTTTACTCCCAGTGGCTTCAGAAGAAGACCAAATCTGATAAGCAATCTAATCCATGGCATCATTTAATAAATTCACTCTAAGACAGCAGTGGATAAAGCTTTCTGAATTTGTTATGCTTGAAACTAAGAGGGTTTATAACCAGTGACATCACAGAAGTAGTTGAAACCAAACATCTTGGATTTTATTTAGCAGACTTACAGAGATGATGGCTATGCTTGTTGTGGTGAGGGTGGGAAGATGCTTTCTTAATTTTTTTTTCTTTCTATTTTTTCTTCTTCTTTATCTTGCACCTTTTTTCCCTTTCTTTTCTAGTTTGTATTACCTTTTAGTATTGTAATTAAAACTTTTATAAAATTATCTTTTTAAACAGTTAGCTGGAGCAGGATTGCCATTAAGGTTGACTATGCCAAGACTATCCATAGAATATTTTTGCTGTATTGAAAGTGATATAGCTTTATAATTTGATTTTTCCTTCTGTGAATAACAGGCTTTCTGGAAGAAAGAGAAATAATTATGCTGCAATAATATCAGGTCTCCAAGCTCAGTAGCAGATTGTGAGAGCAAAATGATTGAGAGGTGTGATATAATGTCACAGTATAAAACCTTTTCCGTTTCTTTCATATCTTCACTACCGTGTTTCCCCGAAAATATGACCTACCCTGAAAATAAGCCCTAGCCTGATTTTTTTGGGGTGATATACGCCCTACCCCCAAAATAAGCCCTAGTGAAGGGGTGGGCATGGCCAGCACAGGAGGCAGCCATTCCCTTCCCTGGTCACATCATAGCTGCTGGGCCCCTTAATTGCGGCCTGCAGATCAGCTGATCCAGCGAGGGCCGGGAGTTTTGTCTCTCTGGGTGCCTGGAGATATTTCCAGGGCACTCTTACTAGCCCCAGCCCTGCCCACGGCACTAGGCAATCTTGCAGCCGAGGGCCCCTCTGTTCCACAGCTCACCTTGTGGCTATGGAGCAGGCGGCGAGCACGGTTTGCGCTCCGCCAGGCCTGGAGCTCCGGTGTTCCTTAGGCTGCTGCTACAATGAGGCCCGTCAGAATAGGCTCCGCCCCCCGCCTCTACCCTGCTCCTGCTTGAGAAAAGGACAGGCAATTGTGGAAGATTGTGGGAAGCGTGTGCTTACAATAGAAGCAAAGCCCAGCCTGTCCCTTTCAAGCAATCAAATGTCTGTGTGTGTGACAGAGAGAATGAGAGAGAGAAAGAGAAAGAGAAACGACGGAGGGGAATAACAAGAATTGCAGGCAATGCTGTTTGAAAGGATTTCCTTTCTGCCGTTTCTCTTCTCCACTCCACCCACCTGCCCGCTATGAGCGGTTGCACTGCTGCGAGGTTCGACATACCGGCGCAGCTGCGAGCGGCAGAACGCCAGCTGCGCCAGTATGATGAAGCTTGTGGCGATGCTGCTCTGCACACATGCAATGCCACAAGCCTTGCAGGGTCCTGCTCCAAGACGCTGCAGCAGCAGTGCAACAAGTCTCACAAAGACTCATTTCTGGTGGAGTTTGAGGGAGAGAAAGAAAGACTTCTGTTGCTTCTGCTGCTTTCGTTGCATGCAGCCAAAAGTTCGCAAAAGGCAGGAAGGTGAAATGCCAAACTCAACGCATACTCACACCTCGTGTATGGGCCTCCCCCAAATGGGGTGGGGAGGCCATCGGAGGAGCCCCGCGCAGCCCCCGCCTGCTTCAGCTTCACTTTTGCTAGGGTGGCAGGTGCTAGGAGAGCGCTGTCCCAAAGCCTCCCCACTGCTTGGTTTGGGGTGGACGGTGCCCGGCAGGCCCAGGTGCGGTGGGCAGGCAGGTGGGTGGAGCGGAGAAGAGAAACGGTGGAGAGGAAACCCTTTCAAACAGTGTTGCCTGCAATTCTTGTTACTCCCCTCCGTCGCTTCTCTTTCTCTCTCTTATTCTCTCTGTCACACACAAAGACATTTGATTGCTTGAAAGGGACAGGCTGGGATTTGCTTCTATCATAAGCACGCGCTTCTCACAATCTTCCATAATTGCCTGTCCTTTTCCCAAGAAGCAGCAGGGTAGAGGCGGGGGGGGGGAGCCGATTCTGATGGGCTGCATGGCTTTCTGCCTCATCGTAGCACCAGCCTAAGCAACACCGGAGCTCCAGGCCTGGCAGAGCGCAAACCTTGCTTGCCACCTGCTTCATAGCCACAAGCTGAGCTGCAGAACACAGGGGCCCTCAGCTGCAAGGTTGCCTGGTGCCGTGGGCAGGGCTGGGGCTAGCAAGAGTGCACTGGAAATATCTCCAGGCACCCAGAGAGACAGAACCCCCAGTCCTCACTGGATCAGCTGATCCGCAGGCCGTGGTTAAGGGGCCCAGCAGCCATGAGGTGACTGCGTTCGCCGCCTCCTGCACCTCAAAAAAAAAAAAAGACCTCCCCGAAAATAAGCCCAAGTGCTTATTTTCAAGCCTAAAAGAAAATAAGACCCAGTCTTATTTTCGGGGAAACATGGTAGCAAAAGCTATTTTGTTCTGCTTAAGGGAATGTAAGAATCTCATGTTTTATTCAGCAAAAATCCCATTTCTTTCTAAAAAATGTTATGATTTAGATATTTGTATTGGGTGAGAATTAAGATACTGATGGGTATTAATAAGAAAAATGAGAAAGTATGAAGATATCTGAAAGGAGCTGACCTTTGTGCTGAATTTTTACCAGATATGTAATCAGATGAATTTGCTAAGATCCACAACATTTAATCCAAACCTGTAAGGAAGTGGACTTTATTTTTTATTTTAATGGGGTAGAATCATATTCTCATACATACTGATTTGGAGGGGGCCCTTAAAAGGCTAAGAAAGTCGTAAAGTCTTTGCAACTCCAGTGTCTTCGTATAACTGAAATAGTGTTTCTCAACCTCAGCAACTTTAAGATGTGTGGACATCGACCCCTTTGAACTCTCCAAAGAGCATGCAGTATTCTGTGGAATTCTGGAAAAAGTCCATACATAGAATAGAATAGAATTCTTTATTGGCCAAGTGTGATTGGACACACGAGGAATTTCTCTTTGGTGTATATGCTCTCAGTGTACATAAGGAGAATAAATACATTCATCAAGAATAAAAAGATACAACACTTAGCGATAGTCAGGGTTACTAATAAGCTATCAAATCGTACTAGGAAACAAATAAAAACAATATAAATTGAAAGATACAAGCAACATGGTTATAGTAATAAGTGGGAAGAGATAGATACTAGTAAGGGAGAGAAGAATAATAGTAATACAGTCTTAAATTATTTGACAGTGTTGTGGGAATTAGTTGTTAAACAGAGTGATGGTATTTGGGGGGGGGGAAACTGTCCTTGTGTCTAGTTGTTTTGGTGTGCAGTGCCCTATAGCATCTTTTTGAGGGTAGAAGTTGAAACAATTTATGTCCAGGATGTGAGGGGTCTGTAGATATTTTCACAGCCCTCTTTTTTACTCTTACATCTTACAGTTGTTGAAGATGAGAAACACTAAACTAAAGGAACAAGTCTTCAGGTGTGCAGCAGCTTGTTTAATTTCATCTTGCATGCTACGCATACATTAGTTGTCCCTAAAAAAAACCTTGCAGGGAAACATTTGATGACAACAGACGTAGGAATATGCAGTGTCAGCTGTCAAGTTAAGCACTGCTAGTCTTAGGAGACTAGGAACACTGAAGAGCTGCCATAACCATAGAGGATCTTATCCATACTTCTATGGCAGGGCTGTCAAACTTCCGGCCCGTGGGCTGGATGTGTCATGCGCTGGCCACACCCAGTTTAGCGAAGGGGGGAAAAGTCCCGATACGTCATGTGATGCCGACATGACGATGTGAGTTTGACACCCCTGTTCTATGGCTTCTGAGTTTTCAGCATTAGCCATATATCATCAATGATATCTCCTCAGTTGTTAAGGGGGAAAAAATCATTTGCAAAACAAAACCACAATATGAAATTTTGAGAAAGGAAAATTATGTTACTTCAGTTTTGGAAAGACTATACCATGTACATATATCCTGTATGTGCTCTTTATAAATATTGTCTATATTATTAGAATATTCAGGTGTAGCAATTTAGTGTGAATCTAGAACCTCTATCATCTTTTAACCATAACTTCATTTGTTGAATATCTTGCCTTTCATTCAGGTGATCAAGATGACATACAGTCCCAAATAGTCTCTCCTATTTTTCCCCACAACAACCCCTGTATAAGTTGGGCTGAGTGAAAGTGACTGACCCAAAGTAGCCCATTGAGCTTCCATGACTGAAGATGGACTAGAACCTACTCTAACACAGAATTTTATTCATTCTGCTTCATTGGCCTTCTAAATAATCAATTAAATATTCCCAAAGAGAGCATTTCACATTTAATATTCATGAGTTGCTTAAATCTGAAATCAGATTATTTCTGGCATTAAAATCAGCTATATTTTCTAGCTTTGAAAGTAAACTTTCTTCAAACAACATTCAACCTGATTTAGCCCTAATTGAGCTGCAGTGGTTAGAGTGTAGTACTGCAGGCTACTTCTGCTGATTGCCAGCTGACTGCAATTTGGCAGTTCAAATCTCGCCAGGCTCAAGGTTGACTCAGCCTTCCATCCTTCCAAGGTCAGTAAAATGAGGACCCAAATTGTTGGGGGCAATATGCTGACTCTGTAAACCGCTTAGAGGGCTGTAAAGCACTGTAAGCGGTATATAAAGTCTAAGTGCTATTGCTATTATAAGATTCCATTTTGAAAACTTTTTTTTTTGTAAAGGGCAGCTATTGTTTTGGATAAAAGTACACAGAGTAATAAGTTTTTATTAGTACTTTTATTGTGTAAGATCATATGCCTTTGGAATATCACTACCCTCTTTCTCAAGAAAAACAACTATCTCAAGAAAACGATTAAGTAATAAATACGATGGCAGTGGAGTTTCATTGTCCTGCCAATCGTAATGCCTCAGCCGTTGAAGGTGCATGTGAGAGTGTGTGTGGGTGTAGCTGGGCTTCACTGACATCGGGCCAAATTCCGCCGAAATAATAACAATTGACGCTTCACTACACTTTGCGCTTCCATTTCTATTTTACTATGCACGCTGTTTTTTCCTCTTTGCAAAGCGCGATGTTTTGCCCAGGCAGTCGAGGTTTCCAAAGGGTCAAATTCTAACGCCCGTCTGCACTGAAACTATTTTCAGTGGACGCGGGCTTTCCCATGCACGGGCGCTTGACCCTAAGAAAAGGAGGGGACGCCGGTCTTCGGCCGACGTGAGGAAGCGGCTCCTTTAAGTACCGGGCTGCGCCTCCTCTTTCCCTCAGCTGCTCCCGGAGCTGCGGCGAGGCAAAAGCGCCCGGTCCATTGTTTTGGGGAAAAGCGCAGGCGCGCGCCGCTTTTGCCATCTGAAGCCTTCGCGCCTCCGGTCAGTGCATCTCTCCTTTCTGCGCCTCACCTGCCGGCCCCCGAAAGGCAGGTCCGGCGCGCGTCCTCGTAAGCAAGCTACCCAGGGCGCGCGCGCGAGGGCGCGCGCGTTCTCCCGAGGAAGCGCCATCCGGCCGCCTTCTCCACACGCGAATGGGCCGGGCTGGCCGCCGCGTCCCTCAAGTAAAGGCGCGAGAAGAGCGCCGCCAAGGCAGGAAAGCCAAGAGCTCT
>QLTV01000972.1:895554-922667 GCA_003457575.1 Thermophis baileyi
ACCCCCCTCGTCGCCGCCGCCGCCTCCTCTTCCACCATGCCGTTGGCTTTCTGTGGCAGCGAGCAAAACTCGACTGCCTATAAGGTGACCGACGGGGTGCTCAACAACGGTTGTTTCGTGGACGCCCTGAACGTGGTGCCCCACGTTTTCCTGCTTTTCATCACGTTCCCCATTCTCTTCATAGGTGAGTGCAGCTCTGGGAGAGGAGGGAAGGGTGGGTGGGTGTGTTTGCGTGCAAATGCTTTCTTAGTGCCTCTCCTTCCCGCCGTTTGCAGCGCCCACATTCCCCAATTCCCAGCAGATTCCCGGTCCTCTTGCTGTCCGGCGGACCGTCCACCCTGCTGGGCTGCGCTTCTGGGTCACCTTCCCTGGCGTCGCCCATCTCCAGCGGGGCGCAGGAAGCAGGAGGACCGGCTGCTTATTCGCAGAGCTCCAAGGAACGGGCGAATTGAAATAAGCGAACTCCCGTGGGTTGAACGAAGCTGACCTGCTTTCTTGCCTCAGAAGTGGGGGTTTTTCCCCCCTCAAAAAAAAAACCCCAAAACTGGGCTGGGTTTTTATTTATTTTTTAATGATACCCGAGGATGCTTGCAGTATTTGCAAAGAACAACATTTGATTCCACTGAACCTATCGGAGACCCAGCGAAAGACTGGATGGAACCCACATCCTATCCATGCCATCGGCTGCCAAAGAAGAATTGCTTGGGGAAGAGGAGAAAAGCGAAAGAAGAAAGCAGGTGAGTGGAGTCAGTAATCCAGGTCATAGTTGTCTCAAAAGTAGTTGGTTTTTTTTTCTTTCTCAAAAGGCATCTGGACTGTTTTTCCTTGAGGAAGAAGAACAAAATGTTTTGTTTCTCATCCAAACGTTTTGTTGTTCTTCCTCCAGGAAAAACAGCCTTTTGAGAAAGGAAAAAAACCCTACTTTTGAGACAACTATGACCTGGATTACTGACTCCACTGACCTGCTTTCTTCTTTTACTTTTCTCCTCTTCACCAAGCAATTCTTTGGCAGCCGATGGCATGGATAAGATGTGGGTTCTATCCAGTCTTTCCCTGGGTTTCCGATAGGTTCAATGGAATCAAATGTTGTTCTTTGCAAATACGCAAGTATTGTCACCTATCATAAATGGAATGGAATGACCCGCGGTGTGAAATGAAATCGAGCACAAGGTTATGGTGACTTTTAAAGGAGAGAATCCAAAGCATATGAGTAGAGGAAAATAACAGAAAATAAACTCACTGTAATGAATACATGAGAATATATTCCTCAATATGCGAGAGATGATAGGATCTTCCAAGTGATAATTTCTTCTGCTTGCTCTCTTATATTTTCCCCCCTCTTCCAACTCGTGTTTGTTTGTGTGTATGTGTGTCTATGTGAGTTGTTGGGGAAGGACTATATGGACTGTACAGTTTTAATTAGTAAAAAAGAGTTTTCTATCTGAAGACAGAGATTTTCCTTAGCATTTCTTAGTTTTAAACTATTTGTACAAGTATCTAGTGTTCCTTTTGGTAGATGGGCAGCTATATAAATTTGTTTAATAAATACAATAAAATAAAACTTTCTTTGATGTTGCATTTTCCCCCTTAGTGGTTCACTGATCGTTTATAGCAGGGGTGTCAAACTCGCGGCCCTTGAGTGTGTCACACGCTAGCCACGCCCACCCCTGGTTTAGCAAAGGAGGGAAAGTCACGATACGTCACATAACGACAACGTGACGCCGTGAGTTTGACACCCCTGGCTTATAGCATCTCCACATAATAGTTTTTTTTTTTGTTTATAGAGAGAGTGTTCTTCATAATCATGATGTATGTTTATTTATTATTTTAATCTGCCCAACGAGTTTTCTGGATGAATTACAAAGCAATTAAAAGTTGCTTTAGGGGGGGGTTCTACAAAAAAAAGTATCAGTGCAGTATCAGTGCCAAAGCTGGTCTCTAATCAAGTATTTCCGACTTCTGTGTTTTTTAAAATATCTTTTAATTTATTTTCTAAAAAAACTCAGAAAAGTTTAATATATTTATTTCCCAGTTTAGGATAGTCAGGACAGGAAATTAGATCTGTTGTTTGCACAAAAATGTTAAGATAATGGTGATCATTTGTTTGTTTTTTTATATTAGGATGGGGAAGTCAAAGTTCCAAAGTTCATATCCATCATAGCACTTGGCTTCATTTTCCTGGCCATAATTTACGGTGGATTTTGACTTTTATCCTTTTGTTTGTGCTGGTCTGTGAAATAGCTGAAGGGATCGTGTCAGATGGGTAAGAATACATAATAGGTATACTTTTATTCTAATATAACTTGTTGGACTATTCTGTTTGTTAGGAATTGAATCTTAATTTCACTGTGATTAGCTTGTGACATGTATTCCAAAAAAATAAATAATAACTAATGTTGTATATATACATGCACAATTGTTTTTAGTTAACCAGATGATTTTATTTTGTTTGTCACTTTGTTGTGGATATGTTTTCTATAGTTTGTGATTTCCATACCTATAAAAGTTCATAATATCCAAATAGAGAGGGGGAAATGCACTTTTCTCAACATGTATAAATCTGAATCCAAATTATTTAAAAGGGGGTGTGATAAACAAGGTTTTTTTTTTCTAATAAGTAACTTCAACCTACAGTGCTGTTTACTTTAAAGTATATGATGAGACCACACTGCTAGAAAGGCAAAGGTTACCAACTTTTTTCATTGTAATTCTGAAGAAATATACACTTGATATTCTAGGAGTATGGAACAGTTATGTTATTTTATTTAATAAAATGTGTTAATTTGCAAAGGTGCTACCACACTCTTTGTGATTTTGGGCTATCATAGATTAACATGGCTCTCCTCTGATTATTATTCATTGGTTAGTCTCCTAAAGAATCCTCCCATCCACATTGGAGGCAGGGAGATGTATTTTTACTAATGATTTCTTCCATTGGTAGTGTTTTTACACCATATATCACACCATGCTGAAGGGTTATCTAAGCAGTTTGGTCTGGTTTGCACAAACTGCTTTTTATTGATTTTCTAAATTATACTTTATCTTTTTGTAATTCTTCACTAAAACTGAATATAACAGTTTCTTTTTAACCATTGTTTTAAATGTAACACATACAATTAAAGATGGGAGGTGCATAAGCCAATGGGAAGATTGTTGAAAACAGCAGAAAAATTTAGGAAGAGTTAAATCTGAACCTCTTGTTGCCTAATTTCCCCCAATATCTAAGAGCAGTTTGGGAAAGCAAGAGCTGCAGAAAAAAGGAGAAAAGACTCATTACATAAATATTAACTCCATTCTTTTCACAGAACGAAAGTTCAGTTAAGACTGAAGCCAAGATCTACCGTAATTCCAAATCCTTATTGTATTTAATATTACTTAGGAATAGTAGTATGCACATACATCTCAGGAGTGAAATGTGGAAAGGAGGACTGTGATTTTTTTTTTATAGTTCAAATATCTATCAACTTTGAAAGACCAAGCATTTTCTCTTAGTAACAGTCTATATGACTTTAGAAGCTGAGGACTTACTTGTACAGCATGTGGGAAGATCACATTCAAAAAGAGGGTAAGGCCAGTGGCCAATCTGGAATGGATTTCAAAAGTTAGAAAGTGCGCTGAATTTCTTAAGCTTATTTTGTTTCCAAAACTCAGAAATCTGCCTAGCACTGATAATGTTACCTAGTTTTGGGTAATGAAATGTCTTCAAGAAAGCAACCAAGCTCAGAGAGCATCAAGGACCCTCAAACTCAGAAATATAACAAAAAGAACTACATTCGGGTCCTACTCAGTGAGAGATCTGAGGTTCACAAACAAGACATTAATGGGCAACTTATGATCTCTGGACTAAATTTTTTTACCACCACCCCTCCCCTTCTTTTTTAAAATAGCCTTCCTTGAAGTGAGCTTAATTTTTGATGAATTAATCCCCATGACCATGCAATTTTCTTGGTAGCAGTACTTAGTGTATTCATCCACAGTTTTGAAATGTTGCTGTTCCTTGGCAGTCTTCCATTCAAGTACTAACTGGGTAAGGGATCCTTGGTGTTCTCTGAGCTTGCTTGTTTTCTTGCAGATGTTTCATTACCCTAACTAGGTAACATCATCAGTGCTGACTTACTAACTGGTTAACTCTGTTTAGCTTCTAAACCCAGATGAGGTCACCCAGATGCTTCAGTTGCTGTATGTATTTAATATACCTCAGAACAGTTCCCCTTTTTTCTGCATCCTTACTCTGAATAATGAAGGAAAAAAGTGGGGCTATATAATATTTATCTTAGCTACTATAACTCTGATATGCTTCCTTATGTGGGCATATAAAAATGCTCCATCTGGAGAGAGGTAGAGGTACACGAATTCTTTTATGTATGAGTATTAATATTTCTCTTTGAAAGAATGAATCTACTTAATAATACATGTTTCACTTTACTTAGGGTTTCAAAATCTGGTCATTTGCACCTATATATGCCACCAGGGATGGCATTTTTGGCAGCCGTCACATCCATTGTTTATTATCACAACATTGAAACATCCAATTTTCCAAAATTATTGATAGGTATGTATCAGCCATAAGGAATGTGGGTAGCAAGCTTGGGAACATAATGCTTGATTAGATAAGCCTCTGATCTTCATATGCTCTTATGAAATTGCCTGTATTATAGACAAAAATACATATTGCAATATTGCAAGAATTTAGAATAGTTTCCTAGTTTTCCGACAAATGTTCTTGTCTCACAGGTTTAATTGAAAGTAAGTGTCTACTTCTCCAAGATAGCATTTCCTATCATGTCTAATATTTCCCATACTTTTCTTGTAATATAGTTGTGATGTTAAAACATGAACCATTCGTTAAGTTCAGGGGTGGGTTCCAACTTACCTCGCTGCCGGTTTGCTCCCTCCCGCATCGGGTGGGTGCGCCCCTTGGGTAGTAACAAAATGCGCAGTAACAAAAAATCCAGGGAAAAAAAACAAAGCCGAAAAAAAGATGGCAACCGCATGCACAGTGCCGGAAGTCGGCTTCTACGCATGCTCAGAAGGAAAAAAAATTAAAAAAATAAAAAAAAATTTTAAAAAGATGGCGGCCCCCACAGACCGGCACCGACCGATCCAGTTCGGTGATGTCATTGTGACATCACCAGCGGGCTGCTACCGGTTCGGGCAAACTGGGAGGAACCCACCCCGGTTAAGTTTATGCATCTGCATTTTTTGTTAATAGTGCTGTATGCCATTTATTTATTTATGGAGTTTTGCTGTCATTTCAATGAATTCTAGGCAATGTGCAAGATAATGTATAACAAAAAGAATAGTTTATATATTTTCACTGTTACATAAAGCACTCTTTTCAACATTGCAAGCATATAGTTATCTAAATTTCATGTGTTGATAGTTATATCTTGGAATAAAGATGAAGATTTCATTAACCAGAAATGTATCAGGGAGACTTCTGATAACATTATATAATGAAGTTTCTCAGATTCTCTCAAAGTCCCTGTTGTTTGTTTTAGGGCAGCGGTTCTCAACCTGTGGGTCGCGACCCCTTTGGGGGTCGAACGACCCTTTCACGGGTCGCCTAAGCGCGCGCTAGCCCACCATCTTGGTGCCATGCCCCCTTTGTCAATTCAACGCACGCGGGGTGGGGCGGCGGGGCAGGGGTCGCGGAATTAGGAAGGTTGAGAACCACTGTTTAGGGCTTTTTTAAACATAATATTATATCCCTGTTTGATTTTGCTTCTTTTATCTTCTCAAAATGAGATTTTTTTTGAGACATTATTAAATAAGTTTTTTCCCCCCAATAATGATAATATGTTAAATCTAGCTATATATTTAATGTAAAATTTTTATTATACTGCAGCCCAAATATGCAATGTAAAATCTATTTGGATTAATAACCTGATGTTTATTATTGTAATGAAAATAATAAAAAGAGGTAGACAGTACCTTTCTGTTAATTCATAGTCCAATGGTGATGAATAATGCACATTTCTTAATATGTGATACATTAGATGAAAACAAGTTAAAATAAAATGGATTACACCAAAATGCATTTGTATAAATCTATGCTATATCTACTTTCAGAAAACTGTACAGTTTTGTTCTTCTATCTCAAAAAAGATATCCTGTAGAGCTAGAAAAGGTAAAAGAGTAACTAAATAATAATGAAGCAGAACATACACATACACAATAACAAAACACATACACCATATATATGGAGAAAGTAAATCCAAAAAGTAAAATCAGAAAATATGTCCTGTATCTTTAATTTAGATGTACCTAGCAGAACATCTTGTAGCAATGGATTGATTTAATGGAATCCACAAGATGTACCACTAGGTAACTCTAAAAAGCTTTCAAAAGTGCTAATGACTGTATGACTGTAACTTTGTTGCTTGTATCCTTACAATTTACATTGACTGGTTCCTAATATGATTTGATTGCTTATTTGTACCCAAACTATCATTAAGTGTTGTACCTTATGATTCTTGACAAACGTATCTTTTCTTTTATGTACACTGAGAGCATATGCACCAAGACAAATTCCTTGTGTGTCCAATCACACTTGGCCAATAAAAATTCTATTCTATTCTATTCTATTCTATTCTATTCTATTCTATTCTATTCTATTCTATTCTATTCTATTCTATTCTATTCTATTCTATTCTATTCTATTCTATTGACAAATTCAAAACTGGATCAATCCTTCAAAGCTGCCTCAACTATCTCACTGACCTTTTAATTCTTCTAGTCAAACTTCCACCTCCTACAAGTCACTATTCTTTGGAAATAATTATATTTAAAGATGGCACTATTAAGTTTTTTTTTTTATAAAATTTATATGCCGCCCAAGTTAAATATTCATGGAATAGAATTATTTTGGATTCAATCATAACAATCTGACTCAGTCTACTATATGTTACCAATAATGAATCTATGGTGGAACAGATTGAGAATTTATTTCCTACTTCAATTTCTATGATTCTAAGTAACTTAAAAAGATTAAAATCTACAATCTAATAAATTAAAATGACAAAAAAGTAGCAAGACCATGGGAGGGACATAATAATTAAAGAGCAAACAATATTAAGTTGCCAGGTCTAGAACACCTGTAGCTTCTGAGTAGCCTTTTCAATGGAAATCCCATGTAAAATGCAATGAAGTGCTCTAACTAAGATGTGATTGACTATGAATAATGCATCTCACTCCAGAAAAGGACACAAGTGGCACAGCAGATGAATCTATACATTTCTGGCCACAACTACCAGCTGTCCACACTTTGAGGAGAGCTGTGAGTGCAGGTAAAAAAAATCCAGATTGCACATCTGTTCTATCTGGGGAAATGTAATCTCTTCTACAGTTAAAGTTATAATGTCCTCAGAACAGGATAATCCATGAATGTACTTGCTAGAGTTGAGCTTCTCTTCATTTCTGTACATCCAGCTGTGCCTTTTTAGGATTGTTCCTTCACCCTTGGTCTCCACTTGGCTCTCAGCTCTCACCTCTAAGTAGCTTTAACACATGCAGCAGTCACACCCTGGTAAACCATCTCAGCAGATGGGCCAAACCAGGGAAGAGTAGCCAATTTCAATTTGTCTATCCCAGTGTGCGTAGTCTGACCTGGCAGATTGAGGAGACAAGACTGATCATTGATCAAGAAGACAGGCCCAGCAGGTGTTTTGGAACACTAAGAGCACAAGAAGACATCTTGATCTTGATGCAGCAGGAAAAGTCACCAGCCTCTCTTGTTCATGCCATCGGATTAAGGTCTCTTCTGCCAATTGAATGGGGCTGCCCCTGTGCAAAGAAATTGACTTCAGAATCACAAGAAAAACTAGGGTATGAGGCACCTGTGTACTAGACACAACCAACACAATGTCCATATTTTCACAAAGCTGAAAGTCTATAGAACTGTGGTTATCCATTCTCTCCTATATGGATGTGAGTCCTGAACTCACATACCAACAACAAACAACTGGAGAAATATCACATTCACACTCATTGGCAAGACCATGAAGGTCTTGGATCATGTAAAGTCCAACAGCACTGATTCCCTGATAATGAAAGTTCAGAAGTGGTGGGTGGCACACATAATCAGAATGGATAATTACCATATGCTTTGCCAGCTGCTCTATGGTGTATTGGAGACTGGGAAGAGATCTCAAGAATGTCCATGAAAGCACAACAAAGATGCTGTGAAGGAAATCCTATGCCATTGTGACTCCAGCCAAGGGAACTAGAGGTGCAGCTACTGACAGAGCCCACTGGCAATCCCTATACTATGAAGCCTCCACCAGTTTTGTAGACTGATGCAACCAAAAATCTGATAACTGTTGGAAGAGGTGGGAAAGGGGTAGGGTTAGTTACATTGGTTAACAATGCAGGTTTTCTAGTAACCATTGTAATCTAATTTATTTATATTTATAATGATCTTTGGAGTGTGAATCCTTTTAAAAATAATATAATTATGTTTGTCTTCAGTAATTTGTCTTATCAGCATCTCAATTACCATTTTTTATTTTCAACAGCCTTGCTATTTTATTGGACTTTGGCTTTTATAACCAAAACTATCAAGTTTGTCAAGTTTTGTGATAATAATATTGGACCACGCCAACTTCGATTCTGCCTCACAGCACTCTTGGTTGTACTTTATGGAATGTTGCTAATTGTAGAAATTAACGTAATCCGAATGAGGGTAAGAGTTAATTGTATGTGCATGATAACTCAGGGAAGAACAACAGCAGAGAAAACTAAAGAGCTAGGTTATTTCTACTTTGGCCTTCTGCTGGCCAGAACTTTAGCCAGCTGAAATCATTGGGAAGCAAGATTTATAAAATTAGCTTGTTCCATAAGATGGTGCCAAACAGCTTGGCACTCATTTATCAAAAATACATCTGGAATCAGATTAGATAAATGATTCATATTAAGTGAGAATTAATGCTGTTTACCATCAGTTACTTCCAGAACAATTCCATAGTTCAAAAGCTCTATGAATATTTTCCTGAGATTTTCATATACCTATTTTCTTAAATGGAAAGATAGGATGTCATGTAATATCCAACTAGTTATATTTAAATTGTATCTTTTTTATGCCTTCTGAAGAAAATGTGTTTTGGGCTGGCAAGTTATCAAGTTGTAAGCTTGTGTAAGTCTAGCCTTAAATCAATTTATTTATAATTCATATTATTTATTCAAAATAGGAGGCAAAATGCTTAAATTTCTCTCTTCTTCCAGGTATTAATCTTACTATGATAGAAATTATAATTCAATGCTCTGGAATTATTGGAATTTAAAGATGCTTATCTGTCCAAATTGAGCTTAACTTTTGACTGCTAGGTTGAATAGCATCTAATAGAAACATAGCACTCATCTGACAAATATTTACTGTTTTCTCAGTCATGAAACTATTGTAAATTAATTCTAGTTATTATGTTTTTGAAAAATATTTTACATTGTAAAAGTAGTTTAGCCAAAGCAGTTTTTTAAAAAAATCATGTTATTTCACTTTGGTTTTAGAGAATACGCATTTTGCTGATTGAATAACTTTTCCACTTAAATACTGGAAAATAAAGAACCTCTTGAGAAATGCAAACTCTAAAATTCATGATTATTTGGTCATCTTGAGCAGGGGACTAATTACAGAATAATTGTAATTTTATCTGCTTTCACATTAATTTGCTGATTCTTTTTGACTTTATGAAATGTAGAAATATATTTTCTTCAAAAAAACGAAAGAAATAAAACCTCCTGAGGATCTTCAGGATCTTGGAGTCAGATTCCTGCAACCTTTTGTGAACCTCCTGTCCAAAGGAACATATTGGTGGATGAATACCTTTATTAAAACTGCCCATAAGAAATCCATAGATTTGAAAGCTATAGGCAAACTGCCTATTGCAATGAGAGCTCTGACCAATTACATGCGCCTTAATGAAGCTTTTCAAGCACAAAAGGTATGACTATAAAACAAACAGATTTCATATAGTATAAAGAGAGAGTCCTCTTTTTAAAACAGACAAGCCATTTTATACACCTCTGAATAACATTTTAAAAAAACAGTTCAAAGATTTCTTTGTTGCCAGTTGAGTATATCAATATTTAAAATCAAAACGAATCTACTGTAAATTAAATCTATTTTAGAGCCCCGTTGGCGCAGTGGTTAGAATGCAATATTGCAGGCTGACCCTGCCCACAGCCAGAAGTTCGATCCTGGAAGGTTCAAAGTTGACTCAGCCTTCCATCTTTCCAGAGTCGGTAAAATGAGGATACATATTATTGGGGGCAATATGCTGACATTGTAAACCCAAAGAGAGGGCTAAGACTAAGTGATATTGCTATTGATATAAGAATGTTTTTCTAACATAAAGTAATACAAAATAGAGTAATTATGAGTTAATTGTTAGACATAGCTAGATCTATAGTTGAATGGTAAGACATGGCTTGGGATGGTAACTTTAATTCTTTAACCCCTTCTTCCATGGCCAAGAAAAGAAAACAGTTATTTCTTCTAGTAAAGGTCAGGATTTATAAAACAATATTTATGTGTTATGTATTTTAGAACATGACATTTTTAAAATGTCACCCCCTGCCTGAATTTAACAATGTTTTTTATTACCGGACAGAATAAAGACACTCCATACCCACAAGGATCCAGAAGTATTTGGTGTGCCCTTTGCCATGGCTTTGGAAGGCCTTTGGCTATAAGCAGTATTTTCCGTATTCTGGCAGATTTGCTTGGATTTGCTGGTCCACTTTGCATCTCTGGGATTGTTCATGTAAGGAAAGGAAACAGCTCTTTGCATGCCCAGGTACTTCCTTTGAATCATTTTTAAAATGTCTGCTAACTTTTTCTTGGTTTTAATCTTGTTAAAGTCACTTTTTCTAAACTTCAAGCTGTAGAACTCATGGTCTCTGGCCTAATTATATGAGGGCCTGTGGGCGTTTCAAATTCACTCTTGCTCTCTGGACGAGCCTTGGGGTAACTGATTCCTTTTCCTTTTTGTGTGCGTGAGTGAATGAGCGTGAGTGAATGAGTCACTCAGTTGTGACCTTGACACTGTTCCAACTGGCACCAAGCCACAAGAAATGACCAAAAGGCTGTCAAAAAATAAAATACAGTATTTATACCAACAGTTACATTTTCCCATTCCCAGGATTATCATTTTCTTATAAAAAAGAAGCTGCAGATCTTCCAGATGATTGTGGCTCTCTCACTCTCTCTTGCTCTCGCTCTTTTGCTCTCTCTCCACAGCAATTAAGGAAAAAACAGATTCTGTTGTGACAAAACATTTCCATGGCAGTCTTGAGGGCTACCATATTGGAAAAATCATTAAGGGACCTGGTATTGCAAATATCTATATCTATATATCTATATCTATCTATATACAGTATCTATCTATATATCTATATCTATATATCTATATCTATCTATCTATCTATCTATCTATCTATCTATCTATCTATCTATCTATCTATCTATCTATCTATCTATCTATCTATCTATCTATCTATCTATCTATCTATCTATCATCTATCCAAAGAAAAAATACTAAAATAAATATCCTTTGTTTTTATATTCCCAGCTAACCTGCTTCCCCACCTAAAAAAAGTTTTTATAAATACAAATTCAAACAAAAACCTTTTGGGGTTAAGAAATGAACAATTTTTGTTCTAATTAATGAGGTTTGTTATCTTTAAGATGCCATAAACAACTAATCAGTCTGATTGCAGATATGCAGTAGTAAAAGGTTGGCATTTGTATAATAGAGTGGAAATAGAATAATTTCTATAATTGTAGCTTTTAAAACAATATATTTTCAAGTTTTCTTCATCAACTCAGTATTTAGTTAGAGGAAACAATAATAGTATTTTTGACTATAGATTAAAATGATTAGAAAGAAAAAAGAAATAATATAATTTATTATAGAGAGATACTGCTTTAGCTCATCTAACATATTTAAAGGGTAACCACCTTAGTGATTTATAGAACAATTTAGTGGTTTTTGTGGTAACACAAAACCTTTTAATGCTTTATCATTTATATAAGCATTATTAATATAGTGTGGCTAACTTCGCCATTTAATAGAGGTAGCCTCTATAAAAAACCCCACAGAGAATGGCCTTATAAAGAATGATATCAAACTATCATGACTTTGAAAGTTAATTTTTTTAATAAGATAATGCTTTACATTTTCAATGATATATTATTCAACCATATATTGTTTTAGAATTTATGTCATGCTAATAATACTGTTTTCTTTAGTAATAGCTTTAGGCAGCATTAATCATTTATTTTTGTTCTAGTATACATTAATAATGGAGCTTGTTTTGAATATACTTTGCTTCCAAAATTAGATGTAAGAATAAAATGAAGAGCAGATCATGTAGTAAGAAATATATCTATATATATATATAAGCCAAATACCACTCACACATCATCACAAAATCTCCAGAACCATAAAGCCTACAAACTTGAAACTTGGCACGTACGTTCCTCTTGGCTTCTAGGTGCTCGCTAAGAAAGGATTTTTCGAAATGACCATCAGATCATTAGTATTTTTTATATTATTATTAACACGCTCTGATGCTAAGGAGTTAGACGTTCTACTCCCCCTCCCCACCTGAAAAGAACTCTGTTCCAACTGACAGTTGCCTTAAATTAACATGCTCTGATGAGGAGTTACACATTCTACATAAATTTTCAAGCTTTAAGTGTCAATGTATCAAGCCCAATCGTAACTACTCATTAATTTTCAAGCTTTAACTGTCAATTTATCAAGCCCGATCACATAGTTTCATAGCAAAGCACGGGTATCCAGCTACTAGTTAAGATATACATTTAAACAGCCTGATGTAGGAGATGACAGAGCAGAGCCTGAGGCAAATATATCATCAAGCTGGTGTCTCTATGCTATCGAAAGAGATCTAAGTCTAGCCCTCCTTGAAGTCTGTTGACTCTTATCTGGTGTCAATTCAGATTGATAATTAGTAGATCAGATTCTTGTGTATAGGTTGCATGAATAAACTTGCAATGCTTTTGAATTCTATCCCAGCTCCAGTTTCTTATGCCTGATACCCACATTTGTTTAAGTAGAAGAATTCTAATTTAACTACCAGTAGGGTTTTTTAAGAAGTAAATGTTTTATTCTTTCAACTAAATTCCAGTACTACAAGGGCAGTAAAACAATGATACACTGAAAAATTGCAGCAATAAACATTTGTTAAAGACTGATAGAATAAATAAAACCTACAAAAATGAGAACTTATATAAACCCATTCTTAACCCCCCAAAAAGTCATGAAATACAAAAATGCCCTCCTTCACTATTTCAGAGGCAGTACTGTAGACTATTTGTTTAGAAGTTGTCCAGAGATTACATTCTAATATACTAGTATAAGGTAAAGACAAAAGGATGTTTAAAGAGAATCCCAAATTATAATAGTAAAAGTAACAGTATAATAGAATTGGAAGGGACCTTGGAAGTCTTTTAGTCCAGCCCCCCCTGCTCAAGCAGGAGACCTGATACCATTCCGGACAAATGGCTGTACAATCTCTTTTCTCCAGTGATGGAGCACCCACAACTCCTGCAAACATTGGAAAACAACTGAAAATATTATGTTAAATAATAAGTTGTACTATCAATGAGTTCATTCAAACCTCAGTCCAACACAAGAGGTCACTATGAATTGCATTTCCTAGAGCCTCCTACTTTCTCCAGAATCTGCCCAAAGGAAATTAAAACATAATGAAATAAAGCTCGTGATGTTGAATATTTTAAACTTGGCATGTCAAAAATTAAAAAAATGTGTACCTTGATTTAGTTGGTATGTTATACACACACACCCTGGACAAGAGAAGCCTCTCCAGACCTTCTCTCTGGACTCTCCTTTCCTCTGGACTCTCCTCTGCCGATACTCTAGAAGTCATGCAAGAGGGCTTTGCTCCACTGGTGGGCTGCAACCGGTTTAACAACCGGTTCGGTGATCGCTTTGCGCGCGCGCACCTAACACGTTTGCGCGCAGCGTTCAAAATACAGCAATTTGAAGCTCAGCTGCTTACCTTCTAAGGCAGCCCCGGTTAAGTAGAACAGTGGAGGCACGGAAATCAGCTGTGCCGCACGAATCAGCTGAGCCAGAAAGAAGGAAATATAGGACAGGATAGCGCAGGGGCGGGTGGACGATCGTCACTACCGGTTCGCCCGAACCGGTCAGAACCAGCAGCAGCCCATCACTGCTTTGCTCTCACGGAGCCTTTGGAACCTCAGAAAATCTCTCTCAAATGCAGATACTAAAGACAAAGCAGTCAGGGAGGAAGAGGATTTCCTCTTTTTTTAAGTTTTAAATCAGAGTGAAAAGAAAACAGTGTAAGATATTCAAAGTACCTAATTAGCTTATATCTAATCAAAAAGGAGAGCTGATATTGCTAAGATAGGCACAAATTCCTTAGATTCCATTTTAATAGCCCAGTTCAACACTTTACTGACTCTTAAGAACTTCCTTCCATTTCATCTTTCTGCTTCTCAAATACATTCCTGAAGAGTCAGTTGAATGAAATTATCCTGATGCTTTTGCTTCCAGTCAAGGTTATTCTTGACCTACAATTGTAATACAAAACTAACACCAGATACATACAGTCTCTTTAACCTCACCCAAGGGCGCTTGCATTATTGTGGACAAGCAAACTTCAGATGCTAAGTTTCAATTGTTGCTATTGCCTCTTTCCTTTTAACTTTGATTTTTATTAGTATTGAGAACAGACGAGATAATCTTATATGCAAAATGAAGCACTTGAAGATACTATAATTTCTAATTGCAACAGCATAATTCGCGACAGCATAATTCTGAAAATAGCAAAACGGCATTTTCAGATACGTGCCTAATATTACAAAAATGATCATGTAGCATATCATACATTCCATTAAAAAGATGACACATAATTGTTTTTGATCTAAATTGCCCAAATTATCTCCAGCATGTGCTAGTTGCAAAATTTACTTAGGAAAACTTCCATAAATAGATCAAGGGGGGATTTTTTTAATGCATCTTTGTTTGTTTTCTGAATAAGTTTCTGCATCTGAAGAGACACATTGTCAATTTTATTGTCTGCCCTGATTCAAAATACATGCTTTAAAGCTTGAGAATATATATTTAAAAACTGACCTCATTTTATCACTTTGTTCTTCTTCTGATGGCTAACATACCTGAATAAAATTCAGCAACAAAATGAAGTGCTATGCTTTAGAAAATAGAAATAATCCATGAGGGTTGTTATTTTGACAGAAATAAGACTGACTTCAATATGGGAAATACAATGAATGTTATTTTTAACCATAAAATTATTTTATAGAGGATCTGGCATTCTAATGTAAATCAAAATTAGATTATATATTTACCATCTTTTCCATTTGCAAGACCTTGTAAGTAATTTCAGCAATTGTTCTATGGCTTACTAAAATATATTCCAGTATTTCTGCAGTTTCCATTGTGCATTTGTGTTCTATTGCATTTATAGGAAGTCTTTAAAAACAGAAGTTTTTAAAAGCCTTTTAATTTGGTGTTTTTTTTCTACAGACTAAAATAATGGGTGTTTTCTTCATCTCCTCTCAAGAATTCTTGGCTAATGCTTATGTGTTATCAGTCCTCCTTTTTTTTGCACTTCTATTGCAAAGAACTTTTCTCCAGGCATCATACTATGTGGCCATTGAAACAGGAATTAACCTAAGAGGAGCAATACAGGTATTTCAAATATCCTACAGATTCATGCTGTGAAAGGTTTCTATTTTACAGCTAATTTAATGGAAAAAGCATTTTATTAATAAAGTATAACCCCACAGAGATGGTATATATTTGTATGGTATCAGGAAAGCTAAAGCTGAGATTGAGCTAATATTAATGAGGGATCAGGAGAATAAGTAAAAGAACTTCCTCAAATATCTTCAAAATAAAAAGAACAGAATTAGAAAAAGGACTGTCAATGAAGATGACAATTTCCAGTGAAGGTGACAATATATCAAAGAAAAGGCTGATGCCTTAATAAATCTATTGATTTTCATCTTCAATACTCAAAAGTATTTAATGTCAAGTATTTGGTACTCAAATACTTAATGTCATTAAAATGCATTTTACTGTGATGGTGAGAGCATTAAAAATTTGTAACGTTTACAGATGCTCTTGAGTTAAGGAAAAACTCTTTTTACTGTGACAAACTTTCGTGTCCTTGCCTTTCATTATATAAGCTGCAGCTGTCCTACATGGCTCCTGAAATTAATAGCTCATCTGATTTCAGCACAAATAGATCATGGCTTGGGTTTCTTTATTAAGAAAGAAAAAGAAACAAGAAAAAATGAAGCAAATTGAACCTCTGATACCAGAAATAGCAATAATTAATTGCCAACAATAACTGTCACATTGAAAGTCAATCTGGTGTAGTGGCTAAACCACCAGATTAGAAACCACGAGACTGTGAGTTCCAGTCCCACTTTAGGCACAAAGCCAGCTGGGTGAACTTGGGCCAATCACTTTCTCTCAGTCCTAGAAAGAACATAATGGCAAAAGACTTCCAAAAAATCTTGCCAAGAAAACTGCAGGGATTTGTCACCAAGAATCAAAACTGACCAAGGGCACAAAAAAGTTGAATTATTCTATCACACTATCTTGTCATATTCGTATTACTTTAAATGTGATCTTGGAAAATACAATCCTGATTCTAGTTGGATAGGAGTGTTTTTATATGTGTGATTTTGTGTGTGAAAGAAAAAGGATACCACCTTTTTTAATGCATGTTGAATGTAATCTTTCAATTCCAAAAAGGAATGGAATCAAAGTATTTCATTTAATTATACCATGTAGGCTTTCACTGATTTTTTTCTAAATGAACCTTATTCCTTTTAAGATCAAATTGTTTATTAAATAAATGATAGACTGTTTTCTCGAACATGGTCTCTAGTAAATATTGGAAAATAGTTGATCTGGAAAGTCTTAAGAGCTGTAATTTTAACAGGAGGGCCCCAGTTGGATAACAGTGAGAAATAAAGATTGACTTGTTCATAATAATCCCCTTATGTCAAATGAAGAAGGCTCATGAAACCCTCACTGTTATTCTAAATTCTAAGCTCTGAAAACCTTGCGGAACTATCCATTCTAGTGAAATTTCCTTTAAAATCCTTTAAACACCAATCTGTTTAAAATATCTGATTGATGTTAACATAGGAGTTCCACTTAAAATGGAAATTGGTATAGGAGTGATATTCACATATTTCTCCTCATATACCTGTAGGATTTTTTAGCCAACTATTTGTATCAAAATTCAAGTCCTATTTAATTTGAAATATTTATTAACAAAAATATCTTCCTGGGAATACGTACTCCAACCTTTTTAAAAAAGATTTGGACAATAGATAGATCTCATTTTCAAATTACTATGGGTATCTATGATCTAATTGGAAGTGTATGATATTTATTCAAATGTAACTGCATAAACTGTTATATTACCACATTGTTATAAAATGTTCACAAGTTTAGGTATGAATCTTGAAAATTATCAGTAATACTCAGAATATCATCCATATTCCATATCAACTTATATTCAACATCAGTCACTCGGTATGCAAACTTTCTTTGATTGCTTAATAGTGCAGGGCAGTGTTTCCACTAGCAAATTGAATATTAGAAGAGAAAAATGGTACTCTTACTGAATTATCTGATACCTTATAATAGATGAAGAAATGATATTTATAATAACTCTGGTTGAGGAATTAAAGTACCAAACTCCATATAAATATGTGTGTGTAACCATATGTGTACCAATTAATAAAAACGTTTTTTCTAAAACATATTCCAAAAAATTAATGTATAGCATATTAACAACTTTTTAAACTAAAGTCAGCTCAAGTTTCTCAGCCTGAATTTCTAAAATGCCTACTAATAATCAGAGAGCTTCCTTCTATTTATAAAATCAGATTAATGCAGCAAGAACTATGGAAGAAGTATATTCTGTAATCTCCATGGTAATGTTATTGTTAAGCTATTAGTATCCACATTTTACATCCTTGCATCTAGGATATAAAACAATAATTTCTAATCAATACATTTCACAATCTGTTGGAACTTTACCCACATTCAGTACTACTATTATGTAAGCCTCAGAGCATGACCCAAAGGTGCTTTTTCAAGAGGTAAGTGGACTTTCTTTGTTTTTCTGAAGAAGCTTCTTGGATGAGAAACGAAACGTCTTCAAGGAAAAACAAAGTCCAGTTGCCTCTTGAAAAAAAGCAACTTTGGGACAATCATGACCTGGATGACTGAGAATCTCCGTAGACACTCTCATAGCATGGGATAAGCTTAATTATATAAAAATGCTGCAATATATCTATTTGTATTAGATGTCCTGATGCTAGTATATAATTTCAGCATTCTCAATATTCTTATAATCATAATGTTTTGCTATCATTGTGATTGGTTATAGATATTATCAATATAGAACAAGATATTATCAATATGGAAGTTTGCTTTTTCTCTTTCAATTAAAACTGAACATTTTCATTCTAGACAAAAATTTATAATAAGATCATGAGACTATCAACCTCCAACATGTCCATGGGGGAAATGACCTCAGGTCAGATCTGTAACCTGGTTGCAATAGACACAAACCAGCTAATGTGGTTCTTCTTCCTCTGTCCTAATCTCTGGGCTATGCCTGTACAGGTAAGAAACTGAATGGATTATTAATTAACATTAGCCCAGGGGAACAGAGGTCAATGTAAAATGTTTACCTACTACTTTCCCATGGGATCATGAGATCTAAGTTACTTGACTCTTCATAGCTTTTCCCCCCTCTAATTTTGTAGTTATCCTGAGGTGGAGTATGCTTTCCTTTTTTGGAAGACAGCCTACATATCTTCTACACATATGTCTAGAATCCTCCCATTTTCCTAAATGCCCTTACCATCCAGTTTTAGAATTGCATCGATTACACAAGTCAATGTCCCTTCTCTTTCCATCATTGCAGATTATTGTTGGAATTGTTCTTCTCTACTACCTGCTTGGAATCAGTGCCTTAATTGGAGCAGCTGTAATCATAGTGCTAGCCCCTGTCCAATACTTCGTAGCCACAAAACTTTCACAAGCTCAAAGAAGCACATTGGTAAGTTCTGCCAAGATTAGTATACCCATCCAATTTCACAATTTCAGATTATAAATTTGTAACCACCAAGAATCTCTTTTGATCACAGTGGAATAGAAATATTATAAATAAATAAGAGGGGAAGAAGTATTTAAATAAAAATTATGATCTCACTGTAATCCAAAATTATTTTTTTATGCCAATGGTCCAGGAATATTCCAATGAGAGATTGAAGAAAACAAATGAAATGCTTCGAGGCATAAAACTACTTAAGCTCTATGCCTGGGAACACATTTTTCATAGTAGTGTGGAAGAAACTCGGCAAAAGGAAATGACAAGTCTTAAGTCTTTTGCTCTTTATACCTCTATATCAAGTAAGTAATTCACTTCTTTTTGTCCCCAAAGTCAGTTTAAATGTTTGTATAAATGTAAATAAGTTTTCAGTTAGTTTACTGCATATTTAAAGGATTCAGTTCCATACCAAGAAAACTCCCAAGGCATTAAAAAAATCCTGCACTATAGTCTTTGGAAAATTGGTTTTCAAAGGCAAGACCTATTGTATATATATAATTTTTAAATGTAAATCAAAACAGCCAATAGAATGAATTTCTCCTGCTAGTTCATCATCAAATCATTTGTTCCCTTCCACCTGGAATTCTCCATGAATCCTCAAAAATTCAGTCCAATGGACTGGGCGAATTTTCTTGAAGGTAAAAGGAAGAGAGATTAGATCCCATCACACAAGCATTATTTCTTTTAAAAAATATATGAAAAAGATTTTAGTCTTTTGAGTTTTACTTGAGTTTATCTTTTTAATGTTAGAAATTTATTTGTGCTACACCTTGATATTGAGATAAATATCCGTTTTTCAATATTTTAAAAAATGGACAAAATGTGAAAATCCTCTCAATAATCTTGAAGATTTAATTAAAATGCTTTTCAAGCAGCCAGATCAATATTAGTTAATATGCTTGCATGAAGTAAACGCAAAACAGTAAGCTGTATCTCCAATAAATAGTTGGTTCACAGATTATGCTAAACTACTCTTTACTCTTTTCAAATTGACTGGTTTATATGAAAATCATGATTTAAAAACTTCAATTTACACAGCATTCTAAATCCAACTAAAACAAACTCCAATATGGTGTAACATCTTCTTATCTGTGGTCAAAACAGAATAATCAAATGTACAATTGTAGATACATGGATGTTCTTTTGCATAACAGGCTAACGACTATCCTAAGATAAGGATAAAGTGACTATAATTACCAGTCCTGTGTCATGAAATGGCTGATTTCTCTTATTTTCCCATTGGGACTACTTCTAGCTTTTAGGCATGTTTAATCAATTTTACATCTGAATTGGGATTGTCATTGCAGACAGCTCTTTTATACCAATAATAGAGAATATGTGCAGCTCTGGATCAAATTGTTGTGTTTCTTCCCATCTTTAAAGATTATAAACAGACAAGAATTGTGTGTAGTTATAAAACATTTACAGTAGTTTTGCATTTTTTATTCCACTTAAGTTAATGAAGCCAAGACTGAAATAATTTTAGATTTTTGACAAATGTGAAAACTAAGAACCAAACATTTAATAATGCATAAAGAAGTAATTGATTTGCAATTCCAGATGATTCTCTGAGGAGCAATTTAAATGCTAGTAGCTGTCTATATATGATTTTTTTCTTCCTGATACAGTAAATAATGTATTATATATGTCAGACATAAAAAAGGTAAGTATACAAAGGAGACAATTTCTCCATGAAATTTACTTGCCTATAATTCAGACCTAATGACTGTTACTGTTCAACAGTTTTTTGGTATGAATAGTGAATTGAGCAGTAGAAAAGACAAAAGAAAGTACGTAGATACGTTGCAATAGTATTGTAATTTAATTTTTAATAAAGTAATAATTTCATTGTAAAAAAGGAATTTATTATAAAATAACAAATGGCCTGCTGAGGCTTGTGAGAGCCAATTGTTAAATTTTCTGGAATGCTGTGTTATATAATATCAGACTAATACTGATTTTATAGGCTTATTTACCAAGAATTAACTTCCATTTTGTTGAATAGTACCTATTCCTGGATATAGAATTGGTCTCTAAACTGTGTATTTATATTAGAAGTAAAATAAAACAGTACTTTTACAACAATATTAATTGTAACTATGCAATTAATACCAGTGCAGCATTTCAAGTGTCTCATAATAAGAAAGATGATTACTGTGACATCTGTAAATAAATGCAGTGGATTGAAATGATTAAAACTGATTATAAGTGAAACATTTGATAACAAACAGGAGTTCTTCACTAATTATGTCCAAAAGGATAAATAGTATGTCACCCAAATCTGTTTTTAAGCAGCTGAAAACAGTAAGCAGGGGCAAGGAAAAAGGCCCTGGGAAATTTTTCAAATTTGGCTGTACTTAAGACATTAACTTTACCCTTTAGCACTAGAAAGCTGCTTATGTTTTCCTTAGCTCCTACGAGATCTTATTTATCATGCTAAATGTTCATCATGAAAGAAGTCTCTTGAGATGGTGCTACACTGGCCTATGATAATAAGCAACCAAATGCACAAAACATATGGCATATTGGCAATACTTATTATCATAAGTACTTTAACTCATTTTCTTTTCTCTAGAGAATAAACAATCTTGATGTTTTCCTTTCAAAATTAATTTGCTTGAAGAACATTACTTCAGAACAGAATTCGCCCACTTGCTTCCCTCCAGATGTCTGTGAATTACCATGAACAAATTTTCTTATTTAGAATAGGGTTTCATAACATATCACTATGGGAAATGAGGGAGGGATATTCATCCACCCATCCTTCCATCCATCATCTCTTGTTTCGTTACCTGTGATTAAACAAATATGGAATGCAAAAATCTCTACAACTTCTAGGTGACAACCAGGGGTGGGTTCCAACTTACTTCGCTGCCGGTTCGCTCCCTCCCGCGCCGCGTGGGCGCACCTCGTGCGCAGTAACAAAAAATCCAAATACACAATACTCTTTTTGGTGCCATCTAATGATTGTCCTGATTTTTGTAGCTCAGATCTGTAAATCTACTGAGTCAGACAAGTCATGATTCTTTTTCACTAACCTGTGCTAGTTCATTCAGTTTACCTGCCACCAGATCCATCCTAAGAGCTGGCTTTTGGCTAGTGGGAGAAGTTTGAAGAAAAGGGAGCCCATAAGTTGAGATCTTGAGACCACTATGCTAAGTCATAAGACATAAAAGAAAATGCCTAGAAACCAAACAAACTTCATGGCTTAACATGATGTGGGAAGCCAGCCAGAAATTAAATTTGAAAATACCCTATGATAATGAATTGTTTTAAATCTTAGAATTATCCATCCAAATAACTCTTAAGGTATCTTTTAATGCATTAATAGAGATAATGAATTGTCATTGGTACATACCGTGTTTCCCCGAAAATAAGACCCTGTCTTTTATTTTTTTGAACCCTGAAATAAGCGCTTGGCCTTATTGCCATGCATTCAAAAGCCTGATTGGGCTTATTATCAGGGGATGTCTTATTTTGGGGGAAACAGGGTAGGATGTGGGACATTTAACTTTCCAGCTCTGAGCTTAATGAAAATAGCACTAGCACTTAGACTTTTATATACCTCCCCATAGTGCTTTACAACACTCTCTTTGCAGTTTACAATGTCAACATATAGCCCCCAACAATCTGGGTCTTCATTTTACAAACCTTGGAAGGATGGAAGGCACATTAGGATCGAACTGCAGGCTGTGGGCAGAGTTTGCCTGTAATACTGCATTGTAACCACTATACCACCAGAGTCTTTGTATTTGCATTTATGTTCCTGAGGGAGGGAGGGAGGGAGGGAGGGAGAGAGAGAGAGAGAGAGAGAGAGAGAGAGAGAGAGAGAGAGAGAGAGAGAGAGAGAGAGAGAGATCTCCATATATTAATTAAGGAACAGTGCTTTATGACTTTGCATATGTAAACCTAGCTAAGTCAGTTTATTGAACAAACCATTGTTAAGCAAACCATAGTTTAGCACAACATGTGAACCCTGTCAAAGAATCTTGTACTTTTTACAGGCTTATGGACACCCTACACAATTACAAAGATTGGTGCCCATCATACAGCATACATACTACAGCTGCCTGAAATGAAATAGCACATTAATCCATGTAGTTATGTATTGCTGACACTGTAGCCATCATTCCAGAAGTTGGAGGAGAAATAAGTCGACTTCTAGATGCCAAGAAATGAATCTCAGTTTTTTGCCTTAAAACATGTATTTTATAATGAAAATTCTTTGTCTTCCCTCCAAATTTATGTTTAATTAAGCCCAGAAAGCTTATCTGTAGCTTATTTTATTCAATTTTAAAATATTTGAAATATTTCCTGTTTGGCTGCTGCAGTAAGATTGCAGTGTGAACCAGGAAGCTGAAAGGAATATATTTCTGAAATAAATTGAACAATTTGACAGTTATCACTTGTTCAAATTAGGAAGAAATTTTGGCAACATAAGTAATAAACCATAACTATTACTGTAATAGAATGGATAATTTATATTTTAATGGCCAGATACAAAGAAGACCCAGAATAATAGGGAACCCATTCGCCTAGACATAAAGAAGAAACCAGTACTGTACATCAAATCTACCCAGAAAGTCGCTGGAAATTGCTAGTCATTATTTTATTGCTATCGTTCATGGTACAGAAGCACTACCAGAACTGTGATGAATATAGTCTGGATTCCCAGGAAGGAGGGAATGCATTCCCGAGGAGTAAGAGACAACTCAATTCAGATGATTTGTGTGAGATAAAGAGAGTGAAAATTGCTTCTCCATAAGAGTTTTCAGACTATATGCTTTATGGGGGTGGTAGTCTGCTTTAGTTTGGCAAGATTTTGTCTGTAGGTGAGGATCAATAAAGAAATCTGCTTGGAACAATCACAATGTGTCTTTCTTTGAATAATACAATACAATATCAATGTATTGTAGCTATTCTGACTAAAAAACAAGCAATCAGAAAAAGGCACTGTTGGAGTTGCAAATGCATACTTTGTTAAGGTAAGCATCATTTATATTGGGTGGAATGTCTGTAATTATTGGCATATTTTTTCTTATACTGCACTTTGTTATAGCAGTTATTACTCTTCTAAAGTAAATGAAATGCATGAGAATGAAAGAGATTTAGATACAAAAGTGTGTAAATGTAATAAGAAAAAAAAACATTTTCCCTACAGTTTTCATGAATGCAGCAATACCAATTGCAGCTGTTCTTATAGTAAGTATAAATATTTATATTAAAATGCAATTTTATTTTATTTTAAAAAATAAAGATTTTTTACTAAAGATTTTTAGTAATGAATGTGTTGATTCTGCTTTTGCTGATTTTAAATTACTATGAGGAGAGCTGGGTCCATAAAGTTTGTTCATGCTATAGGAAAGGAAGGAAGGAAGGAAAGAAGGAAGGAAGGAAGGAAGGAAGGAAGGAAGGAAGGAAGGAAGGAAATTTCAGCAATTGCTCTTCCCAATAGCTACTAGGAAAAAAAAGCTTTGCAGAGAGATAAGAAACACAGGAACAACATGAAAGATGATACTAAGGACTGCAGTAAAAGATGAAATATAAATAAAAAAGGTCAGTGTAAATCACTGGCCTTTCCCATTGCAGATGCACCTCAGGATTTCAAGACGATGCTGAACTGAAACTCAGCATCATCCAGAAACAAAGTACTGGTTTGGATCTAGGATGGATTATATTATTGATGCATTGGCTGACAGAATGATGGATGGGTAAAAAAAAAAAGAGTAGCAACTACTTTATATTATTTCAAAAGCTATAGAAAATCATATTGTATAGTAAGTCTGGTTTTGTTATTCTCGAATCTCTTGACCGTAACTGATTCTGTCTGCTACATAAAGGACAGAATTCAGCCCATTCTCATTGCCATCTTCCTTTGGGTAGAACTTTGGGTAGAAGTAGTCCAGTAATAAAATACAATTAATTCTCTTAGCTGGGGCAAATTCAGGCACTTTTCAAGTCACAACTCATGGACTTACTCTACATTCAGAGAAGCTTCTTTGATTTATTTTATTTATTTACTTAATATGTATGGCACCTATTCCAAATTTGTTCTGGGCAACTAATATTAAAGAAACACCACCAAGTGACAACCCCCACAAAAGAGTATGCAAGCACACTCATAAAATAAATTAAAAAAAGAAAACTCTTACATAAATGGTCTATTTATAGCTGTATATATTATGATGCTTGGTAATCATTCATAGTTCTATAAGAATAACAGTTCTGGGTGATCTTTTGGATATTTGAAGTTCAATAAAAATCTGACTGAAAATATGTCTTTAATACATAAATGGTCTGAAGTAATGCATTTTGTTTTTGTTTTTCTAATAAGACGTTTGTTGTCCATGCCCATCTCTTTGTCAATGCTGACTTTTCTCCTTCGGTGGCCTTTGCATCGCTCTCCCTTTTCCACATCCTTGTGACACCCCTGTTCCTACTCTCCAGTGTGGTTAGATCCACTGTTAAAGCTCTTGTAAGGTAAGGTTTCATGAGTGAACTCCCCCAAAAGTTAAGACACTTGGTTTAAAATAGTCATCTCCATTGCCGCAGGAGTCACAATTTGGTTTAGATTTATTTAGGATATCATTTTTGTGGGTTTTCCTACAAAAGGTCCTTTGTTGTTAGTAAATCATGGCGAATTTCCCTACATTACATTATCAGCTTCTCTAGAGCTTCTATTGCCAATATTCACTGTAGTATGCCTTGTGATTTTTGTGGGAAATGAATATTAGGATGTGAGAATCAATTTGTTAAGGCACCAGCTAGAAACTGGAAAACCATGAGTTCTAGTCCCACCTTAGGCACAAAGCTAGCTGGCCCTAGGAAGCAGACAGAGTGAACTGTTTCTGAAAAACCTTTTAAAACAAAAAACCCTGCAAAGACTTGTTTTCAACCTCTGAGAATCAGTCATAATCAAAGAGAATATATAGATGTAGAGATAGAAGTAGAGGTAGAGATCTAAAACATTTGTTAATTGTTGGGGGGGGGATAACATTGATTCTGCTGAAATACTAAGGAAATATATCTTCTCAATCCTGCTAGTAGTATTACAGCTGATGTCATGTTAGAATTAAATCTAAGCATAATTGCTGATGGGATTTATGATTAATTATATATTTGGGGGCTATGCAACTGTATCATCCTTGAATATGATGATGGACTAGAAAACTGTATGGACTGAAGGAGTACAGAACTGTATACAAAACACAATAGGTTCATCCAACCCTAAAAGAGACACTACCAATTAATGATATGCAATGTTTGCTGAGTAAGGAATATAATGTTCTAAAGAACAGTGGAATGTTCCATGTCATTCTATATTGTACCAAATCATACCATGTCATTTCCAGACCACATCATTTCAGGAAATGTTTAGCAGTTTTTGGAAGTAAATACTCCATAAAGAAAGGAATTCAAGGTTGCACTGGAGTAGTGTAACTCTGAAAAAGACTTGTTTCATCTGGAACACCTTAAATTTCTTCTAGTTTAGAGGACTGTTTTACAGAAATCCTCAAACTAGTCTGAAACAGCATGATACAGAGAGGAACACAATGTTATTGTTTGTTGGAATATTCCTTTCCCAGATCAACACATTTTGCACATCCCTATTTTTAAGGTGTTTTTTTTACTTGAATTTAATGCAGCCTATTTAGGACAGGTGTGTGATATATAATGAGGAACAGCCAATGACAATAAAACATTTACAATTTATGTAATAGTATTAACATATATTTTAAAATGGGTTATGTGTTCTTGATAATCTATATATATAAAAGCAAAAACCACTCACATTAATCACGAAATCTCCAGAACCTACAAACTTGAAATTTGCCACATATGTTCCTCTTGGCTTCTAGGTGCTCAATAAGAAAGGATTTTTCAAAATGACCATCGCCGCATTAGTATTTCTTATTTTAATATTAACAAGCTATGAT
>QLTV01000972.1:922808-935228 GCA_003457575.1 Thermophis baileyi
GGATGACGGTAGGCAGAGACAGATTCTTTCCCCCTTATTTTCCTCCTCAGTTCAGATGAATCTGTTCCTTCTACTGTAACACCAGTTAAAGGGAAAAGAGGCAAAAAATGCAGGAAAAGATTTACAGATGCAATTAGGAAAACACAAGTAAGGGAAGCTGCCTGTTTCTCCCATGGCCAGTTCTATGTGGCATGCTCCAGAGTCAGTTCACCTGACAGCCTGGTCATCCTCCAGCCAGACAGCAAAACCAGGAATGTTGTTTACAGGGAGGACCTGAGCAATTCATCTGAGGGAAGAATTGAAAGTCTATGCTATGCAGCTTATTAGCCTGGCTACATAGACCAAACAGCCATGGTTGCTGCTGGGATTAAAGGGATTAAACCCATCTATTTCATTGTTGTTACACTTACAATAATGTCTTCATCTGTAACAGAAACTTAGCTTACCATCTCTAACGAAATAATACAGTCCCTTTTTTAACTACTCATTAATTTTCAACCTTTAAGTGTCAATTTATCAAGCCCCATCACATAGTTTCGTAGTGAAGCACGGGTATCAGCTAGTGTGTCATAAAATCTTAATTGTATTTTCTCGTCCCTCTCTGTTTTGCACACACACATACATTCTATACTCTTATATGATGACCACAAATCCACATTAATTCAATAAGAATTTTACAGCTCAAACTGTGAATATGCATCCTTTTAGAAATTTGTGCCTTAATGCTTACCACAATATAATGTGTGTGCAGAATCTGCTGTTTTTGTACTTGATTCTGTGTCTTCATCAAAAAATTTCAAGAAATTGAAAATGATCACTCAGTATTAATGTACTTTTAAATATCTCTACCTATATGCAAGTACATACTAGATGTCTTCTCAGGCACCTTTTCTCTGTCATGCTCAGAACCAGTTTGACTAGACCTGTAAGATCTATGCAGATTATTTACAAAGAGGCACCCTTTATCTATGGACAAAGCGATATGGACATTTCAACATAACATTTTATCATGGAGTCACATATTTCCTCAATTTATTATGTGTTCAGAAGCTGTTATCTCTCTTTTGTGGCCCTCTTATGTTTTTTTCCCATCCTTCCTACTATCAGAGGGCATAGTGTACTTTTCAGTACTTTTTTATTGTTATATGTAAGATCCTTGGTGCTCTCTGAGCTTGGTGGTTTTCTTGCAGAAGTTCCATTCCCAAACTAGGTAACATTATCAATACTAGCTAGTACTGGTCTAATATCTTGCACATACATGTTATAAATATTCTAATAAATAATCAACAGCAGACATGAAGCCATCAAAACTTCAAGATTATACTCCAAGTATAATGAAGTAATGAAGTTTTTCTGCTCATGATTTTGACAATAATTAGAATCCCACAGCTTTGTTCCAAAATATATTTGGTGGATTCAGTTATTCTCCATAGAAACTGAAACATGCCATAATCAAGCAATACCTAAACAGGAATAAAAGCCCTAAAAACTGACATGCAAAGTATAAATATAAAGTCCTAATAGCAAGTTAGCTTAATATTCTTATTCAGATTCCTAAAAGTATTTTGTATTTTGGATCATTTCAGTGCATTATTATACATCCTTACCCAATCAAAATGGAATCCTTGTCTGTCCAAGGGCTGGACATCAAAATGGGATCAAGGGCTGCAGTTTCCTAAAGTAATGAGCACTGCTGTTGCATGCAGCAGTGGTATGATTTGTTTAGCTTGCTACCATTCTTCTCTTTTCATAGTGTCCAAAAGTTAAGTGAATTTCTCTCAAGTGAAGAAATTGCAGAAGAGCATGATAAATGTTCTGAGCCAAGAAGCCCAGACAACCACAGCAAATATCAGATTCTTGTAAGTGTCTTTTTAATTTGATTGTGAAACTGGCATTCTTAAATCTTTGCTTGTACAGTAATGCCAATAACTGTCACTTTCCTTGTAATTAATAGCCACAGTAGTAAAATTTAACATCTACTTATTATAGATTATATGGTGACTGCTCTTTGTTTAAAGCCAGCAGTGGATGATGAGACAGTTTGCTGGTAGGAACTGTCAGTTGCATTGTGAAACAATTGCGGGGGGGGGGGGGAAATCCAATCCTTATCAGAATGGTTGGGATGCATTTCAGTCAACAGCACTGTATAAAGGCATACAGTTTGCTGATTTGTTAGAATCCCCTGGAACAGGATTAAATACCCAAAATCAGTAAGCGATCCAAGATAATCAACAACTGCACACTTAGAAAATGATTTCATGGATCATGCTACACCGTAGTCTGAATTAAGCGGTGGGTTTAAGTAGCCAAAGTATCTTGTTTCAGGTATTTTGCTAAGTCATGAACCATGGTTTGCACCCAGGAAAACTTGAGATGATATTTTGCACTATGCTATCATAAAAAAAACCTCATTATGGCTTAGTACAGTATGTAAAACCACCCAAAACTGACAAAGTCCATGCACCTCTGCCTTTACTCAAACCAAACATTTGTGGTAGAAACCACCCTTTTCTTCTCTTAGGGAAGGAGTGCATCTACTATGAAACTAACTCATCGTCCATTGCTGGCATCTGCATTCATGTCCCCACTCACCATGTTTCTGTCTTCCTGGTCTTGCACAGACCCTCAAAGTTGTTAACCGTAAGAGGCCTGCCAGAGAGGACTGGAACAATTACAGCTCTCCTGTAAGAAGATCTGTTAGCAGCACAGAAGCAGATGATTTTTGTGTAAAGGTGATAATAAGGTCACTCTTTCTAATTATGTTGTTTCTAATAAGTATAAAAATTCTAGTACTATAGTCCCAAGCTGAGAATGCAATCCATATTTATCTCCTGCAGTAGAGGACTACCAAAAATTTTCTCAGAAAATAGACAACAATTTTGGCAATATGATTATCAGATTGGAAGAGAGGCCTCTTGAAGGAGCATGGATTAATTGCTAGGAGAGAAAAAAATAGTAGTTTCCACATAGCTTTGTTAACCATAATTTGTTGATCACATCACAATTTATGTTCACATATCACATCATGCATAAAAACAGTGAGGCTCAATAACCAAAATCAATTATGCACATTAGCATAATGTGCGAACCTGGCCATTTACTCTTTCCACTCCTTTAAGTTTCAGGCTTAAATTATGCTAGGGCAGGTGTAGCATCTGTAGTAATCTTCATGTCAATCTTATTAAGAATGAATAAAGGCCTCTGAGCAGATTCATTATGCATTCTTCCTCACATTAAGTATGTACTGAGAATCCCCATGTATCAGGGGCTAGAATAAAAGACTTCTATGGAAACAATGGTGTCTCCACACATATCTCAACCAATTTTTAAAAATAAACACAAAGTTGTTTTCTATCTGGTATGATAACTAGAAGATGGATTATAGGATTGCATGTCCTGCACTTACTAACCTCTGTTCCTTAATCTGGTTTTATTTTCATATGAATAAAATAAATGTGGCTAATTGTAAAATTTATTTCTCCAACAGTCTATGAGGATAATTGTCTATAGAAAGTAGAAATAGAATTTTATTGTTAAATATATAATTATTGTTATTCTGTGCTCAATATTGAATCAGCCTATATGAATTTTTATGTTTAGCATTGCTCTTACTTATGCTGCGTAATTTTATCAACTGTTAAAAATAAACAATGCCTAGTTCAGATGAATTTATCCCAAGGAGTGTACAGAATTGCTTTTCAGACCTAAACAGTTTACAGGGAAAAAAGCTAATCTGAGTTACTTTAACCTACTTCTAGTAAAAAAAAAATACTTAGAGACACATTATTCTTATAACATGACCATTCTGTACATGAAGAAGAAAGGAACACTAAAGTCTGATAGGAAGAGTTATGGGATTTGAGTTGTTTATTACTTTTCGCATAGACTATCTATTTTTTTTAAATGTAAAAATCAACATGCAATGGACTTAATCCAGAAAGAAACGTACAGATGAAACAGAGAAATATTTATTTGATCTACTATGTTGTATCATGCATTCTATGAGGTTGCAATAGAAATTTAAAAGTGCTTTTTTTGATTGAATTAGAAAAGCTTGGGAAGGAGCTCATAGACCAGATAAGGACATTCTGTACTCTATTATCTATGAACCAGGTTCCCCCCTCCATTCAACAATTGCCTATTATCAATACTTTTAAAAAAGAAATTTTAAAAGGGAAAATATGTATGATGTTTTACACCAACATAGATCATTTATGTTCTTGTTACTGTTGCGACCATAGGTCACGAATGGGTTTTTCACCTGGACGCCAGAAGGAGTTCCAACTTTATCCAGTGTTGATATTCGAATTCCTCAAGGTATTAATGCATCTATTACAATTTTACAGGATTTGCAAATGTTCACTATCAAGCACTATGCAATAATAAATGCCTGAGCACAAAACAGAAACAAGAGCACATCCATATCTACAACACAATATACTGTATATACTGTACTATGAATGAGGATGATCTTAACAATGTGCATGAGAAAAAAAATGGTCCATTTAATGGTCCATTTAAAAATCAGTTGCCTAATTGTTCTCTGGACTGGGGCAAATGTAAGTCAACATTTCAAGAATAATAGAATTTTTTTCTATTATTGCAGGTCAGTTAACAATGATAGTGGGACAAGTAGGCTGTGGTAAATCATCTCTCTTGTTAGGAATACTTGGAGAGATGCAGAAGATATCTGGGAATGTGATCTGGAACAGGTAATTTTAGTTTATTCTTTTAGTTGCTGTGTAGCTTTTTGTTTAAGGTACAGGCCTGTCATGTCTTTAATATTGTATATATGAATTATATTTTACTATAGCAATGAATCCTGAAATGTATTGATATTGCATATAGCTGCTAAATACCTTTGCTTTCCTCATTTAATTAATCCACAGGAACAGCTACTGTAGATTCAATGTGTGTCTGTATGTGTCACAACCAGCTACATGTTCATGTGGGTCACAACCAGCTACACACTTTTTGTATCATAGTATTTGAAACCGAGAAGATTGATCACATTGCAGTAACTTTATGTCTAATTGAAAAAGAACATTCATTTGCCTTCAAACTGCAAAATATATAAAGTTGCTTCAGTGTGTCAGACAAAATAGGATAAGATCATGTTGTGGAGGAAATGTTATAATAATTTTTTTATCTGTTATTTCTGATACTACAGCAGCATTCCTGACAGTGAGACGGGGGAAGATGTTAGGTATGATAATTCATTTGATTCTTTATTTATTTTTTATTTATTTATTTTATTTATTTTGTCAAACACGTATTGGATAGTACATATGAGTATAAACATGATTTGAATACATGAAATGAATATGAATAAAAATAAATGGGGACATTAGGACAGGGACGGTAGGCACGCTGGTGCGCCTATGTACGCCCCTTACACACCTCTTAGGAATGGGGTGAGGTCAACAGTAGACAGTCTGTTAAAATTTGGGGGGTTTGGGGATGAAACCACAGAGTCAGGTAATGTATTCCAGGCATTGACCACTCTGTTGCTGAAGTCGTATTTTCTGCAGTCGAGTTTGGAGCGGTTCACTTTAAGTTTGTATCTATTGTGTGCTCGTTTATTGTTGTGGTTGAAGCTGAAGTAGTCATTGACAGGAAGGACATTGTAGCAGATAATTTTATGAACTACGCTTACGTCATACCGAAGGCGGTGTAGTTCTAGGTTGTCTAAGCCCAGAATTTCAAGTCTGGTGGCATAAGAGTTAGCAGTGTAATGTTGCCAGAGAAGAAGCTACGCAGGATTAAGTTGACTACTCTTAGTGCCTTTTTGGCAATGTTGTTACAGTGGGCTTTGGCACTTAGATCATTAGATATGAGTATTCCAAGGTCCTTGATGGAGTGAGGGTCGTCTACAAGGTCATGTCCACTCAGCTTGTATTTTGTGTTCTGATTCTTTTTGCCAACGTGTAAGACAGAGCATTTGTTGGTTGAGATTGGGAGTTGCCAATTGTTTGACCATTCTGACACAAAGTCAAGGTCTTTTTGAAGGGTAGCAGCATTGTCAGTGGTGTTAAATAGTTTTACATCATCGGCAAAAAGAACGCAGTTGCTTATAATATGATCGCAAAGGTCATTTATGTAAAGTAAAATATCTAATATGATAGAAGGGTTTTAAAAAAAGAATCAAAGTATTTTTTATCAGAAAAAAATTGTATAGGCTATTTCGATGAGAATGTTTTGATGCTTGGGATGACCCACCACAGTGACTTGAATCGAGAATGAATTGCTGTATATCACAAGTCTATGAACGTTGGTCATATTCATTTACTTTTAAAATTCAAGCATTTCTACTGAGTTGCATAAGAAAAACTACTAAGTTACTGTGTATCTGTTTTGTAGCTCCGACATGGAAACAACTGTTGAAATGGAGTCCAGGTACAGTATTTTAAAAAACAGTGTTAAAAAAACTTGCAAAAATTTCTGTCAACAAAGCAGTTTCATTTTGCTATAATTGTAAGATCAACGATCAAGACTGTAAGGTCTTTTATGTGCTTTCTGTATAGTGTTATGTCAAAAGAGAGAGAAATCCCTAAATATCCAATAAGTTTATGCAAATGTCTAGATAACTTCTACTAACTTTGTAAACTGAGAAATTCTGCTTTATAGAGAATCTGCATTTTATCATTATAATTCTATGATGTGCAAAAATCAGAACAACCCATATACTATATTACTGGAATAATACTATCTGATGCTTCTATGCTTCTTTGAAAAAATACTTTTTGTCTGCACTGCTAAGGTTTTACATTTAACACTGAATGTCACTCAGATTTTGCTGCAGTTGACTGACATTTCTCTGGAGCTAGTTAGAAAAAGGAGAAAAAGACAAAGAATATATATCAAGACAAAAAGGCATTATTGACTAAATGATATTCTCAATGGTTGAGATATGTAAAATCAGCGAAGAACTGTGTCATGACTAAAGGTACAACATAATTGCTAAATTGTGCATAATTTGGATAATTGCTAAATTAAGCATAATTCAGGAAAATGGCATAACGAATAAATGTTTCTGCTCATTAAGATATTTGAGTCCCTATCTGTATGATTATCAATGAAAGTCATAAGTTGAAGTCAAGGATATAAGCATTCATAATGATTCATATGAATTGAAAATGTCCATTAAAAGTACTTTTTGAAAGAAAAGGTTTTCTTCCAAATTCGAGACAATCTAACCACAGATGTCATCTTTCATATTTAATTAATATGGTGATACATAATCTAGAATGACTCACCACATAATTGTTCAGAAGAATTAATAAATTAAGTTTCTTTTACTATTGAAATGCCAAACTGGGATGTCTTCTAGGGAGATATGGCAAACTCAAGACGGCTTTGCAAAAGTGGAGCTAATGGCCACAGCAAAGATCAAAGAGACAACAAAAAGCTAAATGAGATTTTGATCTTAGAAAGTTATAAATGGACTAAGCATCTAGATAAAATTGGAATATTGAAACTTTTATAATAATATTTTGGAATTAATTTTAAAGAACAACCAGCTTCTCATGGGAAATCGATTCTGTTTTGTTTTTTACAAGACAAAACAAAGATAAGCAATTTCATAATTTAAAAAACTGAACACTAGGGGGAACTAAAGTTTTTAGGTAAAGAATTATAACTCTGAAATGTTGCAAGACATTATAACAATAAAAATACCGAAGGAAACTTTTGAGGAGTGGAATGAGAAAATAGTAACTACAATATCAACGTCAGTAATGTCTGTTTCTATGGATAGACTATGTCAAAAAGATGTTATTTAAGATGACAAATGTTGAACAAATTTTATTTGGCAAGCTAGAGATGGTATCAAAAGTGGATTTACAACTGATAGGCCAAGATAATGACTTAGAAAAAAATGTTTCATTGGATATATAAAAGAAACTGACTGAATTTAAAATTTAAAAATGAAATGGAAATGACAAATCAAGAAAGTGATAATATTTCCTGCTGGGTTTACAAAAAAGGCTTGAAGAACTCTCTGTGATGGAATAAAGAAAAAATGAAGAGATATTAATCCTACATCAATATTTGAATGAACTAAAGATTAAGAGTGTTAAAAGTAAAAGAAAGAAATACAAGTTGGTTTAATGGATCAAGGTTGTTACTTCTGGCAATCTTTTATGGACGTTCTGGTGATACCAGGACTAAAAAAAAATGATGTTTTGTGGATTTGTTTATACTGTAGATAAGAGATGGGATATGGGATAAAGAGATAAATGTTTGCAACTTTAGAGGGGGTGAAGAGTCACTAAATTTGTTTATATTTGCTGTGATGAAGATTCACGTCTTTATTTCTTTTCTGTTTATTATAGTCTTACTTTTCTCTTTCTTCTCTTTTTTGTCTTGCACTTTTTACTCCTTCTTCCTATTCTTTTTTTCTTTAAGTTTAGTTTGTATAAGATTTTACTATTATAATCAAAATTCTTAATAAAAAAATTATATGTGTGAAGAATATCAAATTGGGAGCTAAGTTGACTTCAAAGTAATCTCACTACAACCTTGCATATAATTAAGGCAAACAAATTTACAAAGAGTAATTTAACTATTAATGCACTTATCAGTTAATGACAATATTCCTTTTTTATGAACTCCTTTTTTACAACCCTGTCATACTTTAATTCAGGGTAGAGTCGGGGCGATTGGGTGGAGCTGAGCGTTTACTGGCAGGAGGCCCTTCCTGACACCACGCAGAGTTCTCAGTATTTTTTTCCTTGCACTCTAGGAGAGAAATATCTGCCGCTACCTAAGATTAAACTCTCAATCTTCCAAGTGGGAGGCGAGCATCTTCACCACTAGGCCACCACATCACTCATGCCTTTTTTTTAATGAACAATAGGAAATATTAACTTGTCTTTGAAAGAAGACATAAAAGTAACGTTATAGGGAAGAATCATTTCAGTATCTTTGAAAGTAAATAGATATCATACATAGAAACACGTGGATGAGTTCTCTTATTTTATTTTTTCAGAAAAAGAGGGCCAGTAGCATATGCTTCTCAGAAACCATGGTTGTTAAATGCTACTGTGGAAGAAAATATCACTTTCGAAAGCCCCTTCAATAAACAAAGGTAATGTATTTAAGAGCCATGTAAAAACTAATTATAGTCAGTCCTCATTATCATCCTGTCAGTAAACATTTTTTCTGTTGCTGACAATGTTATTTTCCTAGCTACATGGTGCAAATGTTGAATTGTTGTATCAGATATAGTTACCTTTCAACTATGTAATGTTCTAAAGCATCAATCCATATTGATTGGGGATCTCTCTTTTCCTGAAAAGTCTCTCAAATAATGTATTTTTCCAACCTGGAAAATTACCTATAAAATAAGTAACCAATGGGTTTGAGTATATTTCAGCACTAGGTACTTTTTTTTTTCCACATTTGCTCTTTTGTTGCCACATTCCACTCTTTCCACTTATTACTATAACCATGTGCTTGTATCTTTCAATTTATATTGTTTTTACTTGTTTCCTAGTATGATTTGATAGCTTATTAGTAACCTTGACTATCACTAAGTGTTGTATCTTTTTATTCTTGATGAATGTATTTTATTCTCCTTATGTACACTGAGAGCACATACACCTAAGACAAATTCCTTGTGTGTCCAATCACACTTAGCCAATAAAGAATTCTATTCTATTCTATTCTATTCTATTCTATTCTATTCTATTCTATTCTATTCTATTCTATTCTATTCTATTCTATTCTATTCTTCTGACATCCTTCTTTAAGAAGTCATTTATTTATGTTTGTATTAATATTATGAGGCAATACAAGTCATACTCTCAGATTCTGCAGAAATAATGTGGAATCACTATCATGATAGATCCATGGCAAGATGACTTCTCAAAGAATAATTCCAAAGTACACAGTGTCTTAGCACTCTTTATTAAATAACAGTTTAAACATAGAACTCTCACAGTTCTCCAATATATCATCTTCTCCTAAGCCCTTTTTCCCCTTTTTAATGTTTATTTTTAGACACCGCCATCACATTTTAGATCTTGCCAGTACAAATAAATGAATGTCATGCTCTTGACCTACAGTGTTGACAAGTTTAAACTTGCAAATAATCTGATTTAAATCATTTAGATCCTGAAGCCCCTAAAGGCAGTTATAGATTATAGTCTCCAAGGAATACAGGACCAAGGCACACTTTTTGTAGCTTCAAAATATTTGACAGTGAGCTATTAGTTAGAGTACAATTTATTTGCCTTGAACAGGTGGGATTCCCATTGGAAAAATAAATGCTTAGCAAGCATGCATTTTCCAATGTGTGACTTTTCCAGCTGATTAATCTTACTTTTAAGTACATGAAATATGCTGTTGAGGCAATTTCCACATGAATTGACAATTACCCTTTTTGTTTCCACAGGTATAAAGCAGTAATTGATGCTTGCTGTCTTCAGCCTGATATTGACATACTACCTCATGGAGACCAAACACAGATTGGAGAAAGGGTTAGTGGCTATGTATAATTAGAAAACATTAAGCACCCAAATGTTATCACATGGTCTTAAATCTATAACTGGTGTTGTAGATGAGAAAATGGCTTTGTACAGCAAACTGAGTTTCAGATCCTTAGGATGAAGGTGTTATACTTAATACACGGCATTACAGCTTTTCTTCTATCTGCCATACCTCAATATCTCTGGTGTCCCTGGCACTGACTGAAATACTGTATTGGGAAAGTATATTTATTAAACAAAACATTATTTTTCATTATCTAGAAAATATTTATGAAAGTCATGTTAGAATAGTCCAATTAAAGTAAGAAGTAGAAAGACACTTGTTAATAAACATAGAATATATTTCCTTACTGACTGAAGATTGAAATAATGAAAAAAGAAACTTACTCTGCCTTAGGTACCAAAGACAATTCTCTCATAATCTAGGAGCTCAGATAGTCAAACAGTTTGGGTCATCTAACAGCAATAATCTAAATTTGTTGTTCATTATTCATCTAGACATTTTATTCATTGCTTCAGTAGATCTAGACTTGTAGTTGATGTTCTTTCATGGACATTATAGTATCAATAGAACATATACTGTAATGGCTAAAATGCAATATTAAAAGGTAAAGAAAAATATTAGAATGCTAGAGAATGTCCAAAGAATAATGGAAGACATTGAGGCCGAGCTATGCTGTAGAGGTTTACCATTGATATATTACTCCTTTGCAGTGTCCATGTTAATTCATAGCATTGTCAAAGGACAGCTATATGAACATTGCATTTTAACTTATATTGATTTATATAATTTTTATTAAATCATGATCACAATAATCCTAAGTTGTTACCTCAGTCTTACTTTTATTTATTTATTTTGTCAAGTACGTGTTTGATAATATACATAAGTATAACATTATTTGAATACATAAGATGGGTACAAATAAAAGGGAACGTTTGGACAGGGACGGTAGGCACGCTGGTGCGCTTATGCACGCCCCTTACTGACCTCTTAGGAATGGGGTGAGGTCAATGGTAGACAGTCTAAGGATAAAGTTTTGGGGATTTGGGGATGAAACCACAGAGTCAGGTAGTGAGTTCCAGGCATTAATCACTCTGTTGCTGAAGTCGTATTTCCTGCAATTGAGTTTGGAGCGGTTCACTTTGAGTTTGTATCTGTTGTGTGCTCATGTATTGTTGTGGTTGAAGCTGAAGTAGTCATTGACAGGTAGGACGTTGTAGCAGATAATTTTATGATCTATGCTTAGGTCATGCCGAAGGTGACGTAGTTCTTAGTTTTCTAAGCCCAGAATTTCAACGTAATTCAACGGTGACGTAAGGTATTCTGTTGCGAGCAGAGGAGTAGAGGACTCTTCTCGTGAAATATCTCTGGACATGTTCAATAGTATTAATGTCCGATATGCAGTGCGGGTTCCAGACAGATGAGCTGTATTTGAGAATTGGTCTGGCAAATGTTTTGTATGCTCTGGTTAATAGTGTAATATTACCAGAGAAGAAGCTATGTAAGATTAGGTTTACAACTCTTAATGCCTTTTTGGCGATGTTGTTACAGTGGGCTTTGGCACTTAGATAATTAGATTTGAGTACTCCAAGGTCTTTGACAGAGTGAGGGTCGTCTGCAAGGTCGTGTCCATTCAGCTTGTTTTTAGTGATCTGATTCTTTTTGCCAGTGTGTAGGACAGAGCATTTGTTGGTTGAGATTTGGAGTTATTATTTTTTATTTTTATTTTTTAAATTTGTATGCCGCCCAACTCCCAAGGGACAATTGTTGCCAGTTGTTTGACCATTCTGACACAAAGTAGAGGTCTTTATGAAGGATAGCAGTGTTGTTGGTGGTGTTGAAAAGTTTTACATCATCGGCGAAGAGAACGCAGTTGCGTATAATGTGATCGCAAAGGTCATTTATATAAAATAGAAAGAGTGTGGATCG